>JAGFMF010012279.1:3911022-4210734 GCA_019455555.1 Galemys pyrenaicus
AGCACGAGGGACTGAGGTGATGGTGCACTGGTGAGATGGTGATGGGGAATACATGGGGATTACAATTTATGGCAAATATATGTAAATTTTAAAATATTTCAATAAAAAAATACACATGTAAAAAAAACCAAAAACTGAGTGCTATGCTATAAGCATTTTTTATATAATTAAAATTTATAACTTTTATTTGTCTCCCTGTATGTTAATATTAGGTCTGTGAATGAAAAAATTTAATTTAAATTAAGACAACACATGCTCTTGATAAAACATTAACATTTACAGTTGTATAACATTTTTTTTTAAAATTACTTCCCAAACCAAACTGAAATTGTTGGTCCATAAATATATAACTCTTTTTTTTTTCCAAATGAGAGTTTTAGTATATTTATTATTTTAAAACTTATTTTCCCTTTGCATTAGTACATTTTGAGCTTTTTCTCTAAGCATTTATAGATTTACTTTTATTCAGATAATCTTAAATCCAGGTTTTCCAATGTTTGATATTATAGAAATTCTGCAACAAACATTTTTTTGAATTTGCAAGCCTTTTTTGCATATTTGTAAAAGCTTTTCTGTAGAATAGAAACCTAGAAGTGAAAATATCAACTTAAAGGATCATCACTAAAATGTTTGATAGTTTATGTCAAATTTTAGCCATCTATTTAAATGGTTGCAAATATACCTGCGTATGAATGTAATTTAATCTGCTTAATTATTTCTCCAGAACTGGGCATTTAGGTTGTCTGTAGTTTCCCCGATGATAAATAATGCTACACGAATAATCTCATAATGAAATCTTTGTCAGCATTACTTCATGATTGATTTTTATAAAGGAAATTAGTTGCTATAACATGTGAACATTTTAAAGACAAGTCATTCACATTACTAGATTGATTTTCAGAAATGTTGCATCAGTTTACTCCTCTGATATCTGCAAACCTTTGAACTTGAGATTAGGCTAAAATGTTGCTATAAAATGTTATGGCTGATTCTTAATTTCCTATACTTAAGGTTAATAATACCTTGTAAAAAAGGGCCAGAATTTGATGATTCATGGATTACTGAAAATTCCATAGAGGAATGTTCTCTTTTGCCCCTTGGCAGTCACTTCCTATTACTACAACAGTTAGGGAGTCTGGCTGTATGTGCAGCTGGGGTCAATTGCTCTGGAAATGGTCTGTCATACATGAATATGAAATAGAAAATGCTCAGCCTTGGAAATATTCTGTTTCTCTAGAGAAAAAAAATGTTAGAAATGACCCTTAATCACTCTTCTCATGTTTGTGACTAGATCCAAAAACTTTAAAGCTCTGTTTTATCATTTTATATTTGTCTTGCCCTTTAGGCTAGAACAATATCTGAGATAAATTATTTTCGGATCTTTTGAGAGAAATATTTTCAGCTCAAAATATGCAAAAATAAAGGACTGAATTGTTTACCCACCCTAAATCTTGACTGTTCTTTCCTTTAGTCTTAAAGACAACACTTGTGATATCATTCCCATTGCTTATAGATGGTTAATTATATTCAGTTTGGGTATGTTTTGTATTTAATTCCACAATTAAGTCTTTAGCTTCTCAAATACAGGAATAATTCCTTGTATGTCTTAGTATCCCTGATTATTCTAAAGAAATACCTTGACCATAGTGATTTTTTTCATACATTTGTTCAATATATCTGTGTTAAGCACATATTCTGTGCCATACACTGTGCTAGTTTTGGAGATTCTATAAATGACATAGTTTTAGTGCTTATAAAATATTTATATTATTCCCTATATTTTCCAGCTTCTGCTGCATTGGATTGGGACCATTTGACTCAGATGGACTGTGAATATTTAGTGAGACTGAGAGGGTTAAGATTTGTTGTGCCTCCATTGGCTCTCTCCTGATTCTGCAACCTCAGAAGCCAAATACTGAGGTGATGGCATCATGGCTGGGGTCTCTTTGCCCCAAGCATTGGAAGGGGAGAGCTGGACATCCCTACCAGGCATGCCAGACATTGTATGAGTGAGAAATAAACTTGTTTCAAACCACTGTGGCTTATGATCCTGGGGCTTATTTTTCCACAGCAAAACTTACTATATCTTAAGATACTGCCCTTAAGCAACTCATAGGCTATGTGAAGTAAGGGTCTATCTGATTAACTTTTGAGTCTCTGGCTGAGAAATAAAGTGACCTGTGGGCTTTGAGGTTCTCCGCAGAATAGAAGCACAATAAGATTAGTTTCTCTGGGTTTCGGACTTGACTTTAACTATCTGCAAGTTTGAGGAAAACACTTAATTTCCCAGGGCTACAAGTTCATTTTAAAATGAGAGGAAGGGTCATTTTTCCTGCATTAACTCCATCTTATTTTGAAAGCAGAAGAAACAAAAACCGTAAGAACATCCATATGTTTACAAAAAGAGCTACTTTTCTGTGATTTATCGGTTAGGCTTTACAACACTGTACTTGAGGTAGCAGATGGAGGCAGGAAGGGCCCTTACCTTCTAACATATATACAGATATTGCAGTTTGTCTTCAGGGAAAATATGAAAATATGTTGCAACCATTCATTTCTGTCAATAAGAATACCTTTTCTTTAGAAAGAGTAGACCACAACACTGTCAAACTCCTATTCCACCTTTCATGTCAGCTATTGCATCTTAGGGCAATCTTTTTCTCACATATCTTTACTTTCCTTTACACAGAGGTCATCCAATACCTGCTCCGTGCTATCTCTAGATTCCAGACATACTTATGTTATTTCATGAATTACTTACAACATAGTATTGCATTATTGTTTTTTAAGCAGTGATTTGTGCTCTACTGATTTGCACACTACCCAGGGTCTAACTCAATGTCCAGCCTTGTTTCCATCTAGCAAATATTTCTCAAATAAGTGAGCTACAAGCAAGTGACTCCTTCACTGCTACTCAATGCTTCCCAGTAAATGGGACTTGGAACCAGATGAGACAGTGTTATTATTCTGTTTGCTGGTACCATAATCTCTTTCCAGCTACACTGTTTTCCCCCCTGAAAATGTTGTCATTTTCAGGTGAACTGCCATTCAGGTACATTACAGAAATCATGTTTTTGCTCCAGTTTCTCAGCTTGTTTTGCAAGGGAATTAGGAGTTTTAATTAATTTATGTAGCTAAAGAGCTTGAGATCTACTTAGGAAAGTCATTTTAAAGTGCCTAACTGCTGGTATCATAATATTTATTGAGAACTGATGAAAAGAATTCTTAAAATAGTCTTGCTCATTGTGGTATCACTGAAAGCATGCTATACTATATCCCATTTGTCTTGGATATAGGATTTCTGGAAGATGAATGGAAAGAGCAAATTAGTGGATTTTGGAGTGGATTGTATAATAGTGAATGATTCCTCTAAAGTCCCCTTCTCTGAAAGTGACAAGTTCTAGAAAAATGCTTTTAGTTGCACCTACAGAGTTCTCATAATTGGTTGTCTAATAAATGGGCAAGTTCCATATGCTGCCAGATGCAGTTTGAGAAGCAACTTTGCCTTGAAGTCTGGTGCAGAAGAACCTCTGAAGGTCATCCCTATTTAGTGTCTCCTGAGTTAGGTGTGTCACTTATGGCTACATTCATCTGGTATGTCATTTATGCTCACATTCATTCTCCTGTGGAGTTTGACAGCTTTGGGTATTTATGCCAGATAAGGATTGCAAAAACACACAAGTCTTCATGCTGAGGAAGGGTTTAGTGGTCAGAACAATCTGACCTTATTTGGGAGACCTTGGACAGTGACTAAGGGAGCTAGCTACAGGAGAAGGAAGAACGAAGTAAAGCCACTTGATTTTATGGTGCTAAAACTTCTCTGAAGTGTGTTTCAGACACCTAGTCTAACGCATGCCCCTCACTTCTCGCTACATCAGTGAAAAGGCCAGGAAGTGCTTTTGCTCTTCTTATCGCTATGCCTTGCACCGTCATTCAGTTTTTGCCTACAGATGTTCTCTTGATGTTCATTTATATCTCTCCTTCTACTAAAGTATACTAAGTTTATTGATCAATGTCCCCAGAAGACCTCCCCCCTCCTAATTTTAAGGAATGAATGCTCCAACACACAGAAGCTACCCCAGTTTTTCTCTGAGAATATTCCCTATCCCCATTATCCACAAATTCCTAGAGACTACCCATTCTGTGCAATGCTAGTAGTTTCCGTATTAACAACAAAAACATCATAATGGCAATAATGATTGAAAACTTACTTAGAGGTTCTGATACTGGAAGCATTTGGGGGACAGTCATAATAAAGCAGAGATAAGCACATCTGAGCCTTACAAATTCAGTCTAGAAGTATATCTCAACGATTGTTCTGTAGTTATTCATGCTCAGCACTTCTCTCAGAAAGATGGATTTTGATGACCACTGACTCTTCTGATTAGAGGAAGGAAAATTTTCCACCAAAAGGGAGAGTGGGAGGCATGGTTGGGTGAGGGTGCAGATAGATTTGTCATGGTCTCATGTAAAGTGTGTCTGGGAGATAGCAAGGAGAAAATAATTTTAGCTGGGTGACAGTGACATTTTTCTCTTTAAAGTACATGTTGAAATTTTCTACTGAGAGAGGGTGACAGTGGGGGCCTAAAGAGTATGTTTATTATTCAGACTAGTCTGTAGGTTATCAAATGTGTCTTCAAATCACAACAAATGTAAATTTCAGTAAATTACAGAACTTAATTTTATTCTCCATCATTATTATGATGATAAATCCTCGGGTACTGTGACTTCATCAGGCAGTGAGTATGCTTATAGAATAGCAGACAACTGGCTAACATAGGGATATCATTTTGAAAACTACAGTAAATGTAGCTTTGTGATATGTGGGACCTTCTAATGTTACCTGCTATTGGAAAAGTGGGTGAAAATTTTTGTACCCTCAGAAAAATCTCATTAACTCTGAGAAATTAGATGTAAGAGAGGAAAGATTGACAACTTATACTGTATTTTTTTTTGAGTGCCACACATCACTTCTCTCTCTTCAATTGCTCCATAAGAATTGGGCAGGGAACCCATTTCTATAGACTTCATCTAACTTCTGAGATGATTGTATACGAATGAAACATTTTTTTTTATGTTTTAATCTTGTTGCATTTTCTCTCGGGAAAATTTACATTGAAAGGACTCTTTGTACATAGCTTATCTGTTCGTGATTTTTAGCAATTTGCCTGCATTCCATTTAGAATTCAACTATTACCCTTTAGAAACTTGTCATGTCACGTTAAAAAAACTTCCCCTTTTTGCAACCATAAAAAGAATACAAGTAGACACAGCTATTCAGTAATGAGTGGGGATCATTAGCTTAGCACAGCAGAAGTCTTCTGAATATAGATGGATTTCTTCTAAGATGATAGAAAAATTAGACTATTTAGCATCCAATACCATTGTTATAAGGATTTCATTCCAAAAAAGAATTTGAATCTTTAATTTCTCCTTTTTTCCTGAAGTGCTGAGCAGGGAAAGTTTAGTGTCAATACATTTAAAGCCACATTTTCCTTACTAAAGCAGTAGTATAGCCTTCTGGGTAATGAGACAAATTAAAATTTAGGAGGACTGGGTTCTTTCAAACTCAACTACTGCCTGACCTTGGTAATGTTGTTTACCCTTTCTGAGCCTCAAGTTCTCCATCTATAAAGTTGGACTCATAATGATCTTGCATTTACACACTCCTTTGAGGATTGTAAAGGGAAGGTACTACATAAAGCAGGAACTTTTTATTCTTTATAGTTTTCAACTGAGAGTAGTGTGAGCTAGGGTTCTGAACAGATCAATGAAGAGCAAGAAATAGGATTTTTAAAGAAAGGCTAAACTAAAAGTTGTGCAGAGAACAAATATTTATGTAGTTATTTATGCAATCCTATTGGCTTCCCATATATGTTTGGAAATGTTTTTGTACAAAAGGCCAAATGATCCCAATTCATAAGAAGAATTCCACTTGTGAATTCTGATATTCAGTTTCAGAGAATGTTTAGCCTTTGTCAAAAGTACGTATCATTCTGCTCCTCATTTTGGTAAGATATTAGATGACCATCTTGGGTGAACAGGTATTTACTAAAAAAAATACTGGAAACTATTATTTCACTGAATGTTCTCAATGAAGTTTGACTATCTGAACAATAATGGATTAGTAGATGTCCCTAGTAGAAGGAAGCATGGGAAGGTATGTTTTTAGAGAAGATGCTAATTGGTCTTCATTTAGCATAATGTCCATGCATGTTGCTCCAGAATTAGGCCATAAAAAACATTCCAACAATGGCAATATTGAAATCAACAAAAGTTCTATTACCTTTGGAGGTAACTATGATTTCATATCTAAGTAGGTTATTGTTTACATAAAAAATATTTACACCAAATGTTACTGAGGTGAGAGAGAACTGTTGTTTGGAGAAGAATAAATAAATCTTAGTAAAAAGTATTAATAAAGTTTTCTGGATTATAGGATGGTGAGCTCTCTATGTACTCAATCATTATTGGTATGGAATAGTGCTAAGCAAAAAGGAAGCCATCTAGAGACAAAGAAGGCTCTTAATAATTAAAGAGTAAACAAAATAAGAATAATTGAACCATGGAATTAGAAGTCTTTGGGGGTAGGGAAACTATTCAGGTCTTTAAGTTAAAAAAAAAAAATTGAAAGAAAATATGTCAGAAGTACCTGCTAGAGTATAAAGCAAATGGAAAAGGGAAAGGGGAAAAAAGAAAATGGAAGACATGCTAGAATTTATGATTTATAAAATACTAATAGTATCATAGTGAGAATTTCTGGAGTATTTTTGTGTTATTTGGTGATGGAAAAATTTTCTTTCTAATATTTTGAAGGAGAAATTGTTGAATCGTTTTCTGTCATCAATGGCACCGAATAAATTATGACTGGGTCTGAAGTATTAGGGAGTGGTGGAGACTGTGATAAAGTATCCCCTGTCAGTTATATTTAGAAGAAAGAGGGTCAACGTTCTTATTCTGTCTGTTTTTTTCATAACTGTAAGTAAATTTCCTTACACGTGTTCAGGTCAAAATAACATTTGGCTTCCTTGATTAACAGATTGCCTACCAGAAGCTGGTTGCTTGTGAACAATGGTATCAAAACCTGAAAAATTCCATTCCATTCCATTCCATTCCATTTCCACAATGGTACTTTCTCTCTGAGTGTTTGGTGCCCTATTGCTGATTCCAAGCAGCATAAAGTTTGTACAGCTGACATTTTCTGACTCAACTCCTGCTATAATTGAAATTACTTTATTAAACAAGCTTGAATCATTTCAATTACTTCGTGGCCTGGAGTGCTGGTGGCATACATGATGACTACATGCTGATTAAATTAGAGCTCGTACACCCCAGAAAGATGTGCATACCAGAAAATGGCTTTCTCTTCCTTCAACATAAAAAACCCCTCTCTAATTCATATTCACTGGATAGATCCCTTTGGGTTGTATATTAATATTCATAAGATAAACCACATAGCTAAAGCAGAAGATTAAAGTCAAGTCTCTTAATAAAGAAGCAAGAGTAATGACTACAGTAAAATCTCCAAAAATGCCATTATCCCCCTGAAGAGTGAACACTACTACTGTACATGTGTTGAAGCTGAGCAAGAGAACAATAAAAAATGAATTACTGCAGTGATTTGGATTTTAAAATCCGCTAGAGAGGAATGAGCAAACACAAACACTTAGGCCAGTGGAAAAGAAAATCAGGATCAGAGGGTTGTACCGAGCAACAGCATGAGAGTAGAGTTTACACTTCACCTTATTTTGATATGAGAATAGATTTGTGCTCTAGGCGATAGCAATAAACATTACTTCTCTTAAACAGACTTTATAGTTTTCTCTTGGAATTTGTACCGAATTCTGAGAACTGGGAGTAAACTAAATCACTAAGCATAGAGCTGCCCACTGAACCTTTTCTAGTTTACGTTGTGTACTTTTGCTTTTCATTTGTGTTGATCTCTTCTTATGAGATGAGGGAATCACAGTTTTACAGCTATCTCCCATCCTTGCTGCCTCCCTTCCTTGTTTGCACAGATGTTTACTGAGTGCCCACTTTGAGCTCAAGCTAAGGATCCACTAATTAACAGATCGAGCTTCTGCCCTCATGAGGCATATATTTCAGCTATCTAACCAATTATGAGTATTAACTTCAGAGAGAGAAATGCTGTGAGAAAAACAAAGCAGATAAAGGGTGAGTTGTTTGTTTTTGGTGAGAGTTATGTTCTTTTTAAATGGGGTCATCAGAGAAGGCCCCTCTCTAAAGATGGGGCATTTAGGAGAGAATGCTTGTCCATTAATAAAATTATTATAATTTATTTTTGTATCATGCTTTAAAGTTGACAGGGCACTTTGAAATACAATATATCATTTAACTCATATCAATCTTCTGAGATCAGAATTATGTTCTCAATTTTCTAAATGAAGCTAAGAAAACTTAAGTGACTTGCCCCAAATTATAGAGCAAGTGTGTGGCAGGACTAATGTTCATGGTCTATATTAAAGATAATTTTTCTGTGACAAAGAAAATTAGGGGATTTAAACAAAATCTAAAATCCTATTACCACAAAAATATGATTTTTGCAGTACTCCTTTCATTCTGTGTGTGTGTGCAAATGTATGTATAGTGGTTAAGAATTAACATTTTCTCAAAACTAATTTATAGACGATCCATGATAGTCATTTCTATAATGTACAAATATTTAAGATTTACCCCTCATATCAGAAGGCACAGGTGAATTCTGCAGTTCAGCTCATTCTACTTATTAGTATATGACAGAGGGTAGAATGATGGCCTCAGTGTAGTCTTGTATTTCTTCCTCGTGACGAGGAAAAAGTTTGCAAATGAAGTCCTTGACGTAACCTACATGCAAATCACATTTTCTGTAATCAGGTTGATTGAATTATTTAAAGAGCATGCAGTTCTTTCTGAGTTGTGCCATATTTTGCATGGTGGTAATCCATTTTTTAAAAAAGATTTGTTTTTATTTATTTATGCATACGAGAACTGGGCTATAGACCAGAAATGTGAAGGGTGAGAGGATTCACCAGACACAGAGTAGAGGCTGATCTACTGAAATATACTACTGAGGGGAGCAGCAGGCCAGACAGGAGAGGTCTGCTGTGCCATATGGGTCACCTCCCTGGTCAGGCATAGAAATCAGGCCATGGTGGTAACAGGCCTGCGACTTGACCCCTAGGCCACCAGGGAGGCTTAGGTAATCCATTTTTACTTTTGTGTATAGCACTACTCAGCTATCAAAAAGGATGAACTAGTGCTCTCCTTCTCTGCTCCTAACTCTTCTCTTTCTGCTGTCTTCTCTGCTGATAGCCTCATGATGCCGTCCTTACACGCCGCATGTCCCAGCCCAGGTGCACCCACCTGCGCATGCCCACACCCTATTGAGGTGCCCGCCATCAGGCATGTGTGCAGGACTGCAGGTGTGTATCATTGACACCAATGGCCAGAGGGCAGAAAAGCCCGACAACTTTAATTTACCTTACACATATTAATAGATGTAGCCTAAGTAATTTTTCCCTTGCCTTCTGAACTCATTTTTTATTGTTCGTGGAGGGATTTAACCCTAAAAAATACATATTAGTATTTTCAAATACTAAGTTTAGTGCATCCATGTTCTTATGTGAAGTGGCCATGCCATCATTTCAAAAGGCCCCATTTCTCCTTTCATTCTCCCCTCTTCTTAGAAAGTAGAAATTATAGTCAGTGATGCATACTTATTAGAAGGCATCAAAAATATTCCCAGTTATATCTCTGGGATCCTGTCTTTAGGAGATTGAAAAATTAGATCTGGGGAATGAACACTGGCTCAACATTAGGTACCTCCCTGTGGAGATTAATATTTTGTTCTGTTTGAGCAAATGAATGACTTGGACTTGACCACTTATAATGACTTTCTTACATATTCACTGTGATTTATTGTGCTAGATTTTATACATATATATATGCATGCACACATATGCATATCTCTACATATGAAACTTAAGAAGTACACACGAAATATAATTTGCAAAACAACTCTATAAAAGTACAACACTGACTGACTTAGTTATCTAGACATGGGATTGATGTATTGTTTACCCACTTACAGGTGCCAAGTTCCCCTTATTTTAGTGGCTATAATGTGTTTTTACCATGAAGTAAGAGAACATTTTTATTTTGTTTCAGCAGATCAGGTCAATCACTATCGTTTTTATTGCTATTGTTTACAACATTTTAAATCAGGGAAGGAGCAGGGAGAGGAGTACATATAAAACAGAGTTTGTAAATGGAGCAGAGCTCAGATATGAACATTTTCTGTTTATTATCAACTCTGAGATATGGAGCAAGACCCTTAGTTTCTGAGCTTCAAAGTCCTGTGCTATAAATTATCAATATGCCTGTCTTGTTGACTTTGTAGGTTACTGTGAAGAAAATGCTGGGAAAAAGATAAAGTAGGTTCTCCTTTACTGGGGCACAGGACAGGCTTCAGGTGTATTCAGGAACCTCCTAAAATTAATCTGCTCTTAAGCACATTTGCATTTTCTCCCTAGATTCTCCCTAGATTTCTCCCTAGGGTCATCAGCATATTCTCAAAGAGTTTTGTGACAACATTGCTGAAAAGCGATAACAGATAGTAGAATTGAAATTGTTAGCTCTGGCTGCAGTTGTTAAATTGCAATTGTGTCTTTTGTACTTAGATGAGTGTTAAAAATAGCCTTGGAGATAGAGTGGTTCTCAAACTTGTGTCCATCAGCATCACCTGGAGGACCTGTTGGAGGACCTGTTAGATCACTGGTCTCCATCCCAGGCTTTCTGATTCTCTGGGTGGAGGTGGGGAGTGGGAATCTGCATTTTACATTTCCACGTGCTGCTGGCGCTGCTGCTGGCCTTGGACCCAACACCTTGAGAGTGACATAAGCACAGTGCAGTTAAACTCTGTGGCTGTTTGCAGACAGGATATTGGAGAAGCTTTGATTTTCAGCAAGTGGGTAATGTCCTTGAATAGGTAGTGGCAATGGTGTCTACTTGGGACTTGTCTGTTGAAAAGAAAAATAACTTTCCTTTCATTCTGGGCAGTATGTGTGAATTCATTACGAAAGAGGACTGCTTTCTTGAGCAGTATGCCACAGCTCAACAGCTCTTAACGTCTCTTTTGGGGACCAAAATGGTATAATATTCCATCTGACAATATGCCTGCTATTTCCCCACTAATCTCAAAGAGTGGCAGAGAAGAGCGTTGCTGTCTCCAGCCGGGGCCTGGCGAAGACTGCCATGTGGAATGAATGGGCCCTTTAATTGAGGAACTCACAGGGTTCCCTGTAAAGCCTTTCCAAGAATTTCAAAATACATTTTCTTTTGAAAGAGAAGGAAAGAGGCTTTTGGCTTTTGGAAATAAGTACTTTTTGAAGATGTTTACATCAGTGGTGAACAGGAAGTGAGGAATTGCAATGTAAGTGCCATTTGTAGTTTGGATTCTGTATTTTTTTTGCCATGGAGCATGGTCCAAAGCCACCTGCCCTCTGTACCTTTTTTAGGAGAATAATGCACACACATTATATGTGGCTGTCCTGGACAGCAGCAAATGACCCTGCTGAATAGCGTAGAAATGGAAGTTCTAACTAGTGGTACCCAGGATGGCACACACTTGGGCAGAACTTGTCACTGAAAGCAAGAGCATGTGCCACATAGCACCAACAATGTGTTATATGATGGAGTTAGGTTTGGATAATTTCATTTGTCCTCTCAAATTCCATTTTACAAAATCCTACTTCATTGCTATTTTAATTTTCTCTGGCCTGTCCTCACCTTTGTTTTCTTTTTCCCCCTTAATCCTTTAATACATTTTCCTTATCTTTGCTTGACTATTTCGAATACTCAATGTTTGGAGAAACTCTTTTTCAATCAGATCTGGTGCCTGTCAAGTAACAGTAAATAAGCATAGTATTTTAGATTAGATTTTAAAAAGGCTATTTAAGTCACATCAGTGTGAGTCATATTAACATCTGAGGTGCCAAAGTGTTTTCATAACCCTGGCACTTGGAGGAGACTGAAATGTCTTAATTATTGAAACAGGGAAGAGGAAGGAGAGGACAGTTTGAATTTTACACAAGCAAATTTTGTCTGTCCAAGGGAATGCAGCATCTTGAAACATGAAACAAAAATTGTGGGCAGAGAGTTTTCTGGTTGGGGCAGTCTCGTGTACTGCCTGCACAGATTTCTCAGTGACCCCAATATACATCTCTTTCGAAATCAGCTGGGGCTTACATACAAGCATTTGCAAACTATTTTTAAAACAAGTTAGAGCCAAAGCATTAAAACTGGTGAATAGCTGTAAATCCCAGAGAAAGAGGATGGGTAAACTGCAGATATTTATGCAGTAGTTTTGGTTCCAAACATCCCCATTTCTCAAGGCATTTGAATATTTTTGGTTTTCAAAATACTTCCACTTGTTTTTTTAATGTTAGAAGTGTCTACATTTTTATAACTCCTACTAAGGTATCTTATGTTCATTACTGTCTCCATAAAAGCTAGTGATTTGGTGCGAGGGTGCACTTTATGAGCTGTCACGGGATGTGCTACATATAATGTTAAGGCGAGCAGGGAGAAGATGACAAACAAATCATAAAGTTGTCCTTTTTCCTAGACAATTTTACATCTGTTTTCCTCATTTTTTTTAACATTTTAAATGATCTATATGTTTGGCAAAGTAAAGTGTTTGTGTTGGTTTTCACACTTGGCATAATTAAAGAGCATATTCTTATTAAAACATGAATTTCATAATTTTTTAACCAGACAAGTGAAAAGGAGACTTGCATGCTCACTGTGGATATTCCCTTAATGGAGTGAGTCATTTCTGAGTTTCTGTGCTACAAAGGGGTAATAATAGTAAGTTCTGTGAGTGCAAATATAACAAGCATTGTAAAGACACAGTGAAAAGGGCAAAGTGATTCACTTACCAAACCGTCTGTGAGGTATTTGAATTACTCCTGGGATATAGTCTTCATTGTAAATTAATACGTTGATTTTTATTTCTATCTTAAAGTTATGGCTGAGGTAATGTTGGTTTGCATCACCTTCATATATTTTAGGGATAGAGGTTTACACTTCTACAAATGTGTTATACCACACACACCACCAGCTCACCAATAATTCTTCACTATAATCTAGTCCGTTGGGATCTCTTCCTCTTTTGCTCCTACCTCCTCAACTTCCCCTCTGGTAGCCTCAGATCTTCCAGTCAGATTTCAAGGGTTTGTTTTTGTCCGTTCCTTTGCTTTGTTATTTATATTCCACACATGAGTGAAATCATTGGTTATTTTACTTTCTCTGTCTTATTTGTTGTTCTGAGCTATTTTGTTTAGTACAATCCCCTCCAATCCATCCATATTGTTACAAGTGGCAATTGTTCCTCTTTTTTTTTTTTAAAGAAAATATATAGCTGAGTAGAATTCCACTGAGTATGCCCACCACATTTCTTTAATCCACTCATCTGCCCTTGGGCAGTTAGGTTATTTCTCCAGCACTCCTACCTACTATTTGACCTTGAAGAGGCTGTTAGTTTCTTAAACCTTCTGTGATTCTGGCTTTTTTTCTGTAAAACTGGGATAATACCTAATTTGCAGAGTTATTGTGAAGAGGCAATGAAACTATTAATGTGTCTTGGAAAAAAGGCTGCTTGACAAATGGTAGCTATTATATTGTTTCAGGCTATTTTTTTATAGTTTTGAACACAAAATTTGTATTTTGTAGTATGAAAGACTTGATCAGTCAGAGTGTGTGTATCAAATATAAGTACTAAGTGGGAAGTGGGTCATCAGTAAATCCTGAACTGCTTCGTGCTATAATACATCTGAAAGTGTGACCCTGGATGTCACTTGCTTCTACATAACAGGGAACTTTTTTCAGGTGATAAACAAACATCTTAGAAATTTTTTCTTTTCCACCAAAAATCCCTGTTGGATTTTGTTGCATGGGACATAAAATTCATGCAGAATAGAGTGAGACAGATTTAAGCAAAAGACAGAAAGAGGCATCATGCAAAAAGAGAAAATCTATTCCTTGGGAAATAGGCCTAATCCCCTAGAGTGAAGTTTGCAGAGCACATAGGAGGAGAACCCAATCCATTCCATAGATACATGCAGTAGCTAGTCAGAAATGAGTCTCTCTAGAGTTGGAGAACAGCAATTGATGAAGCTGCTGTGCTTAAACTGTCAACATTGCGTATCTGAGGACAGAGGCCCTGAGAGAAAGATTTTAATGCTCATCAGCAGCCTGTGTATGTGATCAAGGAAGAACTTGGAGGACAGAACATGACCCAGTCAGAAGAGCAACAGGCAGCCTGTGCCAGAAGAAGCTTTCTCTAATTGTGTATGGTGAATAAGTGCAATGAGCAATGCTGAAAAAAGCTAATTTTATTCTGTCTGTGTAAAGCCCTCAGAGTCCCTGCCTGAGAAATAACAAGACTTAGGTCTCCCTCATACAAAATACATCGTTTCCCTAACTCCTGGGTATCCTGAGGAATGGCAGTTAGTTGACTGAGGCCACTGGCATCAACTATGTCCTCTCCAGTGCTGGCTCTCGCCTGTCCATACCTACTGCCTGAAGAATCTTTGGAGAAACACTTTTGCTGGCATTGGCATTGATATCATAACCCAATGTCATGAGACTACCGGCATCCACACGGAGGGTGACACTGAACTATAAGTGCTCTGCTGCGACAAGCTGGGCCAAAGACCTCCTTCAAGCAGATCTACTTTTGCCCAGTGAACCCGAATCTGATCAAGAAACCTCTATGGACAATAACTGAGCTCTAGTCTCTTTCTTTATAGTCCTTGCATCCTGTTAAAATGTCCTCAGGGTGGGGCCTCCCTGGTGGCGCAGTGGGTTAAGCAACGCACTATGAAACAAACCGCAGTCACTGCAGCATGAGTTCGATCCCTGCTGCCGGCCAGGGAGGGGACCCACATGGTGCGGCAGACCTCTCCTGCTGTGCTCGCTGCTCCCCTCAGCAGTGTACCTCCGTTGATCTGACTGTTCTGCTCCCTGCTCTCTGTGGTGAATCCTCTCACCCCCCCCATACCTCTGGCCTGTACCCCAGTGCTTGTATGCATAAATAAATAAATCTTAAAAAAAAAAAAATGTCCTCAGGGGCCTCCCTGGTGGCGCAGCAGCTTGAGCACCGCACTGTGAAGCATCCGCTACACAGCAGCGAGAGTTCGATCCCCGGCCAGGGAGGTGAATCATGTGGCGCTGCAGACCGAGAGTTCGATCCCCGGCCAGGGAGGTGAACCATGTGGCGCTGCAGACCTCACCTGCCTAGTCCGTTGCTCCCCTCAGCAGTGTATTTCAGTCAATCTTCCTCTTCTGCTCCCCACTCTGTCTCTGGTGAATCCTCTTACTTCCCTTGCCTCTGGCCTGTACCCCAGCCCTTGTATGCATAAATAAATAAATCTTTAAAAAAAATAAAATGTCCTCAGTCCTCTCCCAAGGTTCACATCTCCTTTTCCAGTTCTCATCCAGAAACGGCTTTGCAGGAGAACAGTGGTGCTGCATGCTAGCAGGAGGGTGGTCTTCAGCCAGAGTGCTTGCCTCCCTGAATCCAAGTCTGCTAAAGGTAACTCTTAGAAAAGATGGCCCTCACCCCACAGTGCAAGAGACAGGCAATCTCCTTGTCATAACTTTTCAAGAAAAAACTCTGCATTGATTTGGAACACATTGAATAAACCCCAACTGGAAATGGAAACAAACTTTATGATTCCTGGAGCTGGCTGAGTAATTTGGCAGGTCCCCACCTCTCCCGGGGTGGGGTAGGGAGGGGTGCGGAGCCAAGCTCCTTTTGGGCTGGGCGTGTCACACATTCTCTATGCTTCTGAATAGCTTATGTTTCCTTATGCACCATTTTATCAGCTTACAGTTTTCCTCAGCTAACACCAAGCAATTTCTCATTTTCTTCTTCCTTTGATGTATGATCTTTCAAATATTCATAGATGCTTTCCCTGCTTTTTTTCCCCTTTTGTTGTGAACTTGGTATTTATCTTTAGTCATTCAATCATATCAGTCTTGCTGTTCTGAGTTCTTATCCAAATGTATGACAGCTGGAGGTTTCTAGAGGCAGACTGGCCAAGTGGAATGAGAAAGTCTGACTTTGGGCCTTGGGTCTTACAGCCATAGGCAGTGCGGTGTTCTTCTGACTGAAACCCTCCGCGTCTCACTCTTTGGGTATGAACATCAGGTAGGTTTTTCTGTCCTCACTTGCTAAAGAGTGTAACTGTGGCACTCAAAGGGAGGACTTTTTTTGGGGTGGGGGCAGAGAGAAAATGTTAATCTTCAGAATCTCACTGCTCTGCTCTGGATAGGTGGGGTTCAGGGGTGGGCATTACAGGATCAAGGGCATGGAGCTGTGCAGAGATGGCTTTGGTAGCTTTGGGTAGTGACTTCGGGTCTCGGAGCTCAGTTCTTATCTGTAGAATGCTGATCATTTTTGAGGCTGAATTTTTTAATGTGGCTCTATTTTAGACATAAGTTGGGCTCAAAATAGAGAAGAGCTATTGTTACTATTGTGATGTACTTTGGAACCCAAAACCTCTAGATTTGCCTTTCTTTATTCATGTGACCTTTTTAAAAATTTTTGCATAGAACTGGGGTGTAAGCCATAACAGTGGTGGTGGTAGTGGTGGTGGTGGTGGTGGTGGTGGTGGTGGTGGTGTGTGTGTGTGTGTGTGTGTGTATTTCCCAGAGATAGAGGAGGGAGCAGAACAGGTGGATCTTCTGAAATACACTGCTAAGGGGAGAAACAGGTGAGACAGGAGAGGTCTGCTGTGCCATGTGGGTCAGCTCTTTGGTGGAGGATTGGACTTAGACCTTAGCAGTGATAATCTTGAGACTTAACCCCTAGGCGACCAGGGTGACCCCTCATGTGACATTCTAACAGGGGTCCATGAGCTTTCAGCAAAGGGTCAGATAGCTGCTGTTACATCTATTTGGTGATGCCCTTGTAGTGAGGTCAGTCTAGTCTATATGAGAAAAGATAGGCATGGATTGCATTCTAATAAAACTTTATAGACTTCAAGTAGAAGTTGCAGGTAATTTTTACAAATCACACCTCTTCATTTGACTGGTCCTGACTTTGAAGACTATGTTTCAATATGTAAAGTTTGGAGGGGAAATACCTGTTTTATAGTTTAATTTACTTAATTCTCACCATAACCATTTATGATAAATACTATTCTTCTTCTTCCTCTACAGGATTAATAACATAGAGGCTCAGAGAAGTTAATAACTTGTCCTAAATTATACACTGAGAAACAGTAGAATCAGGATTTGAACCCAAGTGGGCTGAGTGTGGAGTTGGTGTTCTCCATCACCCTGCTATCTTGCTTCTCAGACAGATAGGCCACCAGCTTAGATACCGAGACATCACACACGCCTATGTTAATGTAACTAGTTCTCTCAGCATTCCTATACTAGCGGTTATTGTTAACCCATTTGAGAGATGATGAAGCCGAGGTACAAAGGTTAAATACTTGTCCATGGACACCAAGTGAGTAAGTGGCAGAACTGAGCTCAGTGCTTTGTAAATGTTATTTCCCCAGTTCTCTAACTTGTTTGACAAGGAATATTCAGGTGATAGGACCCGGCAATGAAGGGTGGTCTCCACTCTATAGTTCCAGCATTCATTGTACTTTGTGCAAAGAAAAGAACTAGTCAAGGGAAAGGCAAAGAATCACGCACACATCTCTACGAAGCACTAAGAATAACTCACGGATGGGAAGATAGTCCCTGAGTTACCCATTAGAGTAATACCTCCTCAGCCCCAAGGGGGAATGTGTCAAGGTGCTGCGTTCCAGCTCCTGGCTCTCAGAGTATGGTCAGGTCTCAGGCGCTCCTTTGTTCTCGCCTTTCCAGAGACAAGTGGCCGATCGCACTGCATCTGCACCAACACCAGCCTTTCAGAAGGCTGTCCACACGGGGGATGGTGTATTTTGTCTTCAAGTCATTATGCAGAGGACAGGAATTACTGACTTCCACCTCCTCTCCCTATCTTCTCTGCTTTCACAGCTTGTTTCTAGATCCTGGGGTATCAGGCCTCACTTTTACAAAACCACAGCTTTTCTCAGTTAAGGCTTTACTGTGAAACCTTTTTAAAAATACATCTTTTAATTGGCTCATTTTGAGAGGGAAACAATAAACTATAAATAATTTTTACACGGATGTGTGCACAGATAATTATTTCCCTAAAAAGAGTAATAGAGACAACAAAGTAAACCCAGTGGGGTGTGCAGCAGCATGCTGGCAGTATTGATCTGGGGACTGGAGCTTGTTATCAGATAAGAAATTAAAAAGAAGAAGTGCTCAGCTCACTCATGCTCTGCGTGAGCACGCAGCATCTGTGCTCTGGGTCCCGCGCTGGCTTCCCATCTGCTGGGGGATGTGTCAAGGCGGAAAGGTAGAGACTGTGATCTATGCGCCTGTGATGATTGGATGCTCGCTCCTGAACTGTGCCCTTTTCTGCGAGGCAGGGGCTGAGGACAGCTGAGAGGCTGGTGTCCTCTTGGGAAAAATTCTATGTTGGACTCTTGGAGCAGGAAGGTCCCGGGAGAGGGTCATCAGAGGTAGAATAGATGGCCATTAGCCTGTGGCAGCCTACATCTGTCGACGTGGGTGGACTGCTGGCAGAGCTGTCGTGGCACTAACTCTGACTTAATTTACTTGTGAGGTCGAGGGGAGGAAGGTGAAGGCCAATTTGACCGAGGAATGGACTCGGCTTCCTCTGTTCTTGGCCTGTTCCCCCCCCCCGCCGCCTCCACCNCCGCCTCCCCCCCCCCCCCCCCCCGTCCCTCTTCCTGTGTTCTTTTCCTCTGATAAGTTTGTTAACTTGTCCCAGCACCATCTATACTGTGGCCTCAGTTATGAACCCTACATTTGCTCTACATCAGATTCTCTCCATGAACTGCTTGCATTAACAAGATGGTTTCCTCACCGGTGTCTCTGCTATAGATGTGACCCTCTCCGATTTAACAAAAACACAGATTCCAGGGTGATTTTTCTAAAGTAGTGATTCTCAAACTTTGCTGCATAGCTGAATCATCTGGAAGCTTTTAAAACATGTCTAGCCCATGCCCCATGCCGATTAAATCAGAATCTCTTGGAGTTGGATTCCAGCATTGATGTTTTTTAAAAACCCCCAAATGAATGCAATGTCTGGAACCGTTGTCTGATCATATCTGCTTCTGTTTTTTTGTACTCAGAAATCCTTACGTGGCTCCCTGTGTCTGTAGAATTGAAAGCCTGTATCCTTTAACTTGGAATCTGAGCCCTGTATGATTTCCCCCTAACCACTATTTTTAATTATATCTCTGCATCACTTTAATTCTAGCTCTAACCTACTATCTTGGATTACTCACCATTTCTTTTTTTAAAGAGATTTATTTATTTATGCATACAAGCACTGGGGTACAAGCCAGAGGTGTGGGGGGGTGAGAGGATTCACCACAGACAGAGCAGGGAGCAGAACAGGCAGATGTACTGAAATCCACTGCTGAGGGGAGCAGTGGGCACAGCAGGAGAGGTCTGCCGCGCCATGTGGGTCCCCTCCCTGACCGGCAGCAGGGATCGAACTCGTGCTGCAGTGGCTACGGTTTGCTTCATAGTGCATTGCTTAACCCACTGCACCACCAGGGAGGCCCCTACTTACCATTTCTTATATATGCCATGCATATTCTTCTAGGACTGCATTCTGTCATTACTCGATCCAGGTAGTATTTTTATTGTTTTCTTGTCAGACACCCAGTCACACAATTGGGATATCAATGGTTGGGAAAAAGTAGATGTTGTTCTTGGTCTCTTGGATTTTATAGACCTATTATAATGTGTATAGTTACAACTGTTACAGGTGCTGCAAAGTAGTAGCATGCAGTGTCATGAGGGCTTATGGGAGGGGAATCTGATTTATCTAGAGAGATCATGATCTCTTTTGAGGAAGAGATGTTTGAGATTCTTTGGGAGAAATCTAGAGATTAAAGAGATAAAATTAGTTAACAAGAAAGAGTATGATTGTAATAATTTAAGATGAGTTCTTCTAGAAGTGGCATGTGCAATGGCCCTGTGGCAGAAGGGGGATGGCAAGGACTCAGGATGAAAGAAGGGTCTGGTGTTCTAACCAGAGAGAGCAAGAGAGAATGTTGCACTGTGAAATGAGCTGGAGAGGGAGTGGGGTAGGTCATGCAGGGACCATCGTCATAGGCAAGCGCTTTTCCCCTGAGAGCAATGGGAAGTTTTATTGATGAGTTTTCAGCAAAGGGATGTGGTGTGCTTGGGGTTCTTTTAATTGAGAATGCTCTGGATACTGGTTGTAGAATAGACTAGAGTGAGCACAGTTAATGTGGGTCAGGTAGCAATTAGTTTTTGGTCCAGGCCAGAATGATGTGACTTGGAGTCCCTATGCTCATGTCATCTCTGTCAGGTAGACAGAGAGAGCAGAGAGTGCAAGCTGGACAGGATGACCTATCACTTTCAACTCGACATTATAAACTCCCAAAATGATGAGTCTTTTGAGCCCCAGTCAGGATGAGTGACTCATTTATAGGGACAATAGCCTTTGTTTATATTGCTGCGACATTGGACCCCCATTTCATTTTTGCAAAGCAAAAACTGCTCCTGCACTCAATGAATGCTCACTGTAATGACAAATACTCTATGGACTTCTAAAGCCAGAGAGCTTGCCTGGGATGGCTGACTCCCCTACTTCCTAGGTCTTTGACCTCAGAGCAGCTAACTAGTGTGTCTATGCCTCAGTTTTTTCAAACTCCCCAAAGAGTTCTGAAAGCTTCGCGAGTTAATAAAGAACAGAAGAGTGACAGGCACATGATAGGTGCTGTATTTGTGTTTGCCATCATCATCATCATCATCATCATCATCATCATCATCATCATCATCATCATCATCATATCAACAGCAGCAGCAATAGGGTAATTCATCTCATTTTGCCAGAATCTGGTTGCTTTAGGAGTTTGCATGAAGGAAATACTATGACTGGGAAATTTTCATCAGATTTCACTTCCCTTCCACCTGGTCTACAGGGTGCTCATGCATAGAGGTCTATTACCCCCATCTCCCTTGGAGTGGAAAGTTAGACACTGTGAAGCTTAATTTTATGTGTGTCAGCTTTGTTGACCTGGGGTGCTCAGATATTTGGTCAAATAATACTCTGGTGTGTCCATGAAGGTATTTCTGGTTGAGAATATCATTTGAATAGGTGGACTGAGGGACCAGATTGTTTTCCTAATGAGGGTGGTCTCATCAAATCAGTTGAAGGCTGGAATAGAACAGGGAACTGTTCTTTAATAGAAGAGGAAGCTTAGGTGGTCTAATAGCTTGAGCAGAGACATGGTTGTTTTTTTTTTTTTCCCTGTGAATTTAAATGGAAACATTGGCTCTTCTTGCATCTTAACCTGCCAGTTTTTAGACAGGAATGACTACATATGTACTTCTGGGTCTGCAGCTTTCCAACTGCAGATCTTGGTTCTTGTCATCTTCCATAGTTGTGTTAGTCAATTCCTTTTTCTCTCTCTCTCTCCTCCTCCCTCTCTCTTTCCCCCATTCTGTCCATCTCTCTCCATCTCTCTCCCCCTTTTCTCTACTCTCCCCCTCCCTCCCTCTTTCCCCTATTCTGTCCCTCTCTCTCCATCTCTCCCACCCCCCTTCTTCTCCTCTTAGTGACTTTTTCCTTTGGAAACCCTAATAAAGAGATTGTTTTAAAGTTTCCCAAATAAGGTCTTATTCTAGTGGAGACTTTTTGGAGTAAGTAGCCATGATCCAAAAACTGGCACAAGACATCTAATTAAACTTCTCTGCGTTTACCCCACTTAGAAAATGCTAATGTCGTGCCATAGTAAGAAGTTTGTCATGCCATAGTCTCTACAAGTTTGATACTGGACTTCCAGACACTTCATTCACCATGCCCACAGGCTGCTTTCTAACTGGACCTCTCCGAGGGGCTATTTTCCCCCTTGGTCTAGATGAAGTGAATAATATAAGAGTCAAGTGTATGCCCCTTTCCTCCTCACACTCTAACTCCCTGCCTCACATCCATCTTCACACTGCAGAACCCAAACAGAATATTTTATTTCTTTCTTAAGTTATCACAGATTTAACAGAGCAAATGAATCTTTTTCCTTTTTTATCACAAAATTACTGCAGCTTGTGCCTACTGGTAGAGGATACTCCATCTTCCCTGTAGCATTGCCTTCCAGCAAAATGCTATGGCTCTCCTTTGTCCAAAGTCAAACTATAAATCCAGTTACTTTATAACAATATTGAATGAAATGAAAATCTCTGAAGTTTCTCTTCTCTGACTCAACATTTGGTTGAGAAAAATGAAGTTGCCATTGTTTGAGCTGATGAAGATTAAATGGACTGCCTCTGAATTTAATTGAGTCTCTGTTTGAATAATATCCATGGTGGGTCCTACTGCAATGTTTGGTGATTAATGGTGAGAACGAACAACAGTAACATCTGGACCCAAAGCTGTTCTTGGCTTAGAAGGTGTTCATTCCTTTGAGAAAAAGGATTCTCTGCATCGTTGTCCAAATCATCATTAGCAGATAGATCAGCTGAGACATTTTAATTAAAGTTTCAAATTGTGAGGAGGAAATAAAGTTTATTAATATGCTTATTTTATGTATCCAAGTGAAAATAAAGATTTTGTCAAAATAGGAGATAGGTTTGTACTCCCTCTGAGGAGGTGAAGGAAGGATAGAGTATGAAGTAGCATTTGTTTCCTCATGAATGGATTGTAAAAAGTAGAACTTGGGCCCAGGACTGTTGCAGTGGTTTTAGCTATCCTTGTAGGAAATATTTAAGAGAATTTTGAGGAATCATATAGATTTGAGTCACTTACCTTACTTTTATTATACAAATTTTTATGCCCTAAATATAATAAAACAGTAGCTATGGAAAGAATGAAGAATAATTAAGATGATATACGAAAGAAAAGCACCAGAATCTTTTGGAAGATTTTGATCGTAAATGTTGACTGGAATTACTGCAAATGTTTGGATAAACACGATGCAGGTTGCATCTGCAGCTGTTATCATAGGGGGTGTGGGGATATCTAATCAAATACATCACAGATTACTTGGAAAGGATATCTTACACGAAAGTATTCTAGTCTAATATGCAACTAAAATAAGGGATACATTTAATGGAGTCAACTGTTAGAAGAGATTTAACCTCGAGGAGTTGCTGGATCTATAAACATTATGAAACAATCAACACAAACAGACTAGGGAATGGAGATGTGTTTATCTGAAAGCAACATTCAGGTTTAGAGTTTTATTTCACAACACAGAGAGCCACCATTGGCCAAAACAAAAATAGCCAATAGCGGAAAATAAATCAATAGAGCTGAAAAATAATTTCATTCACACCATTATTTGATGTTATTATTTTGGTCAGCTCGCTTACTCTGTCATAATGAGCTTTATCACCACAATCCCCAGTAACTGGATTGCGCTTAGTTAAGCCTTTCACTATTGAAAAATAATTTGCATCACAGGGTGTCAGTGTGTCTGCCCTGACATGTGAACTCTCTTTATCCACAAGGTAGAGATTTGTCTTTTTAGCATTGCCCTTGTTACAACTGGAAAAACCATATACTTTTTGCCCCAAGTGAAAATCCTTTGCTTGTACAGAATGACAGATTCAACGATTATCCTACATAGAATTTATATACTGCCCCAATACATGACTGTGCATTTTGTTGAATATGAAAATATATCTAATCATTTTTCCAGGGCTGGAATCCTTTGTAAATACTTTTAATGATTATTCTGCAGATAGTATCGAGCTTTTGCTGTCTGTGGATGTTATATTTGATGTCGAATATAAAAGTGAATTAGATTTGACCCTTGTTCTCAGAGTGCTTACAGTCTAGAAGAGGATGCTGAAAAAACAAAACAAAACTAAAGTTCAAGGGAGGAAACAGTAAGCACTAAAAGGTGGCAGGGAGTTTCTACTCCTTAGCCATGGGGTCAATCAATGACTCAGGTGATTGAGCTGCCATCTCAGATGCTGCTGCTTGCTGTGCAAAGAGAAAAGGGCACTCAAGCGTTTCTCATCACACTGGATATTAAATGGTTGGCTTGGAAATGACGCATGTATCTTTCACTATAATTCAAGGTCCAGAAAAAGTCACAGAGACTCACCTGATCACAAAGTGCAATTTTCTACATACAGTGCTACCTAGAACTGGAAATATGTGGCAAGCAGCATTAATAACTATTTCAAGAGTTAATCTTCTTGTGATGGAATATCCAAGTACCCTGATTCTGTGAGATGACAGTCAATAAACAAAATCTTTAACAGGGGTGGTATTTTGACTTCAGATTCACTACTGCGACATATATCAAAATACCCATGCTTGTTGTATGAATCACACCATTTCATATCAAATAATAACCTCTTTGTATGCTAATTATAAGAAGACATTTTTTAGGTCTGCAGTTTTGCTTTCCTGCTGGGATTACAAGGGATAACTGTACATTTAATCTAAAGGAAAGTACATTCCTAAGCAAAGGGGCTTGCTTGTCTGATGATTATTAACAAAATGTCAGTTGGGTCTCATCTTCTTTGAGAATAACAGCAGGGTGTTAAGTGAGTTTACAGAGAAATTTTCAAATTTCTGTGCCTTCTGTCTTTTTACCATGTCTAGAATTGTTAACCCTCTCAATTCCCCTCCCCCCGTTTTTGTTTGCTGTGATTGTCTATTTCAGCATCTGAATGTTAAAACACTTTTTTGTGTCTTTTTATAGAAATGTTGCAAAGA
Organism: Galemys pyrenaicus; assembly: GCA_019455555.1. Classification (NCBI taxonomy): domain Eukaryota; kingdom Metazoa; phylum Chordata; class Mammalia; order Eulipotyphla; family Talpidae; genus Galemys; species Galemys pyrenaicus. The sequence goes on from JAGFMF010012279.1 coordinate 3,935,828, forward strand.
TGATAAAAGTGAACAATAACAACTGTAACAGAACAACACAAATAAAAGTAAAGTCAGAAATGAAGTTTAAATATATTCAAAACAATTCTAAAAATCAAGTGGAAATAGTTGAATAGGTTGATTATATTTGTTATTGTTGCTATTCTAGGAACTTTTGTATTAATAGAACTCATTTCACAGAGATTCATTGGGGAATTATAAGTGAATTAAAATGTGCTGGCCCAATGTGGAAGTCAGTTCATAAACTGACAAAATATGATATAGTTCATTTTTAAAGATGACCTATAAGAAGATAAGTGAGACCTTCTGGACCATTGCTATCTCCTTATATTTTCCAGAGTCTTATCATGATGGAGAAAATATGCTTTATAAGCATCAGCTACAAGTTAAAGTGATAGTTTTGTTATATGATCTTTGGAGGGGTTTCAAGTAGTCAAAAACTTACTTTTAATTATGTTCTAAATGCCAATAGGAAAGTCTGACATATTAAAACATCCTGAAATATAGAGAGAGGGTAGGATGGAATTGGTTAAAGAAAGTTAAAGGAGAAAGTTATTCTGAACTCCAGGTCAGTATGTTTATTTATATTATTTCATTCCATTGTCATAGTAAAACTATGAGGGGGGTTTATTATCTTCCTCAATTATAGATGAGGACACTCATGCTAAGAAAGGCTTGTAAGTTAGCTTGCACTTGGATTTACACCTACAAAATTAAACTCTAAACCATGTTCTTTCCACAACCTCACACAGTTTTCTTGGATGAGTTGGCTGAGGGAGGGACAAAGGTAAACCAATGGAGAAGTGAACCAAAAAGATTTTATTTAGCAAGTACTATATCTTAATGTACTTTTCTATCATTTTCCATGGACTTTTAAAACTTTTTACTTTTGACCTTGGGAATCTCAGTCTATAGATGTGTATAAAGAAACTGTGTAATAAATGTGTAGTTGATCTTAGGATAACACATGATTGCACCTCTAGTCCTTAGCTTTCTGTGGTCCCAAGAGTAACTTAAGGTTTCCTCCTTCCCTCCCTGCCTTCCTCCCTCCCTCCTTTCCTCCCTCCCTCCCTTCTTTTCTTTCTTTCTTCCTTCCTTCCTTTTTCCCTCTCTTCCTCCCTTCCTTCTTTCTTACCACCCTCCTTCTCTTCCTTGATCCCCTCCTTCTTTTCCTCCCTTCTTCCTATTTTTGTATAGAAGAACTGGGGTATAAGCCAGTGGTATTGCGAGTGAGAGGACTTGCTAGAGACAGAGTGGTCAAATTTACTGAAATACACTGCTGAGAGGAGCAAAGGGTGAGACGGGAGAGTTCTGCTGTGCTCTATTGGGTTAGCTTGCTGGCAGGGATCGAATTCAGGCCATAGTGGCCATAGTGCAGAGATGTAACTCCTGTGCCACCAGGGAGACCCACGATTTTCCTTACCTTCTGTAAAATTCTTTTTTGGTGATCTGTTGCTTAGGAAGTATATCTGTACTACCTCACATTTTGAATCAAATTTTATTATTTTGAAGATGTATATTTCACGTTGGTTATATGTTTTTTGAACCACATGAAGTTTAGAAAGACGTTTCTTCTTTGTTTTGAGACTTTAGTGCAGCCACCTCATCGCTAGGAGCTTTTTATTTTCTGTGATAGGTGAGTCCTTGCAAAATATCTTGATAATACAGAGGTATTCAAGGCCTGGTTTAGATTTCTTGAGCATACCATAAATGCAAATCACTAGAGGTTTCTAGCAAGGACTGAGCAAATAGCTCACTGTAATCAAGCTACTGTGTTTTCAATTATAACTGGGGCAATGTGCAAAAGCATGTAAAGTGCCTTCCTCTTAGCAAGTGACAGCAAAAAATCCTGCATTTATCTAGAAGATGTTCCTACAGAATAAACACATTTCAGTGCAACTCAGTGAAGGCACATTTGCATAACACTCTTCAGTTTATAAAATATTTTCTTGTAGAGTATCTCCCTGAACTTGACACCAATTCCATTAGGTAGGTATCACACTTGTTAGTATGAGAGCCCTATTATCTGATGAGAAAATGGAAACTTTAAAACAGGTAGATGACTTGTGCAAGGTTACATAATCAGACATAGAATCCAGGTTCTCTGACAGGAAAGGACTGTACTTGCTTATTTGTAACCACCTATGAGATAAGATTTCAGGGGAAGGGCCAGTGATGGGTCTATATGTCCCCCAAACAATACTTCACCTTCCCGACTTCCCTTAGAAATGGTACTTCTTATTCTACCATTAACTTTGCATGATGCTTCCAAAGCATATATTCTCTGTCACTGGATATCTTTGGAGATTTTAAATATGACTAAGAAGGTCTTGTCTAGCCCCTCTCTGCCTCAGTTCATTACTAATATTCAAATAAGTCTCTTAGAAGCTCTCAGATAGCGTTTCCCCAAATGATGCAGACAGCACTTTCTGGCTGTGTGATTTTGTATAAGTTACTTAACCTCTCTGAGTCTCAGTTTCATCTGTAATTGAGGAAAAGAACAATACCAACTATAGTGGGTTGTTGTGAGCATGAAATGATCTATACAAAACAGAGTAGTTCCTGGCACATAGTAATACTCAATAAATATTAGAGGTTATGAATACATACAAAGTGCTCGGCATATCGTAATTGCTTACTAAATGTGAGTTAGCGAGAAAGGAAGGAAGATGAACAGTGTCAAATTTACAATTTTCAGGGGAGGTCTTGCTGAAGAGGAAGAGCAACAGAACTAAATCCCCCACACAAAGGTATGAACAGTGACCTTGGTGAAACTGAACACGGAACCGCTTCTGCTCTCAGACTCTCTCAAAGTTGACCACCATCCATCAGGAAAATGCTGACAAGCTCCTGGGCTGTGATTCACAGTGCCCATCAGAGCAGGCACTGGTGACGACCTCTGTTGCAGCCTTTTTGAGTGGGGTTTGAACTGGGAAACAGCCATTCACCTGCACATTTTTTCAGTGTTCTTGGCCCCTGCTATAATGAATGTACTTGCAGGCACTTTTCTCAGCAAAAAATGACAGCAGTGCTTTTAGGAAGAATGTTCAAAAGCACATTCACAAGAATGTTAAGCCAGGCATGTAAGTAAATGTGAATTAAGTCATCACATTCTGGCTAATCTCTAAAGAGAATGTGCTTGTCTTTGAGCAGCTAAGAAAAAGAAAAGAAAGGATTAAATGATTTGCATGCAGTTGAACTAAATGCTAAGTTTTTCTTTAGGGCAAAATGTTTATATAACTTTCTACCGGGTCTACAAACAAGCTATTGTCCTCCTGGCTAAGAAGATTAAATGCCCAGTTACCTGGGTCTTCAGAACATAGGGTTCTAACTAGTCTTTTCCTTTTCAAAGACTCCTACATGGTAAAGATATAGGGAGCCATATGGGATAGCAATCTCAGGTTTTACACTGGCACTTCTCATTCTGCAGCGAAAATTAAATAGCTAAAGATGATTTGCTTTTCTCTGAAAGGATGGGTTGTAGAAAACCAGGGAGTAATTACCTCTTTGGGAATCTATTTCCTCTCCAGTCAGCATAGGTCACTAGATACAAAAGTCTTCTCTAGCTACCTTTAGGAAGATACCAAATACCCCATTGCCTGCTTGGGGTTTGTGATCATTTTCTTTTTTAAAACGTAACATGGATTAGCTTGTTTTGTATTAATGCGCAAAGGAAGATTATAAAGTACTTTTGACTCTTGAACAACCTGGGGTTTAAGGTGCTGACTTCCACCCCCTGCTGATGGCAATTTATAGTCAGTCCTTTGCATATGCATTTTCTGCATCCATGGAGTCAAGCAACAAGTATCTGTGGTTGGTTAATCCATGAATGAGGAACCTGTGGATAGAAAAAAAAAATCTGCTTATAAGTGGACCTGAACAGCTTAAACCCATATTGTTCAAGTGTCAACTTCACTTTAAAAGAAAATTATGATGACAATCACACATGGAAGGCATTTCTGTCCTGATGAAACCGTCAATGGTTGTGAGTTTGGCTCATATTGCAGTTGGATTATTTTATTACACACTGTTCCTCCAACCCAAACTTTCTTTGTTTTGCTTTTCTTCTTACTCCAACTTCCTCTCATAGAATATAGAGTCAGGCAATACTGTAACTGGGTGGTCCTAAGAAAAGGGGAAGTTCCAAAAATCTTGGTTCCGCCCTAAGTGGGTGGAGCTGAGAAGGATAAGAAGATTTCTGCAGAGAAGAGAGAAGGAAGGAAGGAAGATGGAGAACAGCAAGGAGACCTGGAGGAGGCACGTGGAGAGCAGAGGGACATGTGAAAAAACTGTGCTTGCTTTTTGGTCTTGGACTGGTTGGAACAGATGTGGGTGAGAGACCTGTGGGGAGGTTAACAATAGCAACTGTCATCTTAATTTTGATTTTGCTCCTTTCCTCCCAGATTTGTCAGACTCTTTCTGACCCTTTTATATGGGTCTCTACTGAAAGGTCCTTTAGATGTGTGGCAGGTTTTTGGGCCTTGCTTTGGGCCAATCCTATTTGGCTAGACTTTTACCCTCAAGGAGATGGGTAGCTTTAGATGCTTAACTTAGTAACTATATTCTTTGTTCTTTCTTTATTGTACCCTAGTTGTGTTAAAGTTCCTTTCCATTAAAAGTTTTATATGTTTGTCTTAATGCGGCAGATGGCAAAACCCATTCAAAGAGGGAAAGCTTAAGGGTTCTGGAGTGCTCCTCTCCCTGCCCTGTAACAATACTACTACTACTAACGATGAAATTTTAAAAATAGCTAAGACTTATGGCATGCTTGTTTTGTGTCAGCACTTTGTTTTATACAAATTTTATTTTTTCCTGCAACAACCCAAAGAGATAGATGTTTTAATGAACCCATCCTAAAGGGAAGTTAGATAACTTGTGCAATCTCATTCAGTTGGTTAATGAAGGAATTTACATCCAACCCAAGTCAAACTACACACACTTCTACCTCACCACCACTACTCACAACCACTACTCTAAAACAAGTTATTTTTACTAGTTTCTGCAGAGCAAAAGCTACTACTGTTATGATGCAACAACTACTATTGTTGCTACTAGAAATGAACACATTTCCATCAAGTCACTTAAATCTCAGTGATAACAGATAATCCTGAATCAGATCTGAGGTTCTGTTTGTTAATGACACATCAATAAGTTCTCATACTTTTCTACCAGAATAGCCGCAATGAGGCAAAAGTGAATAGAGGGTTAGTCATGGTCCCAAAGAAACTCACCCCCTCCAAAAAACCCCCCAAATTAGAGCTATCCAATTTTACAATTTTTATCAGAAAACTCCTTAAACATTGGTTTTTATTCCACAATAAAACTTTGTTGGTTTTAATATAATAATAGAATAAAATTGATAGAATGGAAGTTGTACAAAGTAGATTACTTTGTACTTTGTACTTGGTGTGTGAAATTGTGCACTCTAGGTTGAGAGGTGATGCTACATGGTGACAGATAATTGATTGGCTGCTATAAGTAAAGACCTGGAAGTTAATACCGGCTCAATCTTGAGTTCATAGTTCAAGTCCTGTCTCTTTGAGAAAGGCTTCCTCCTTCTCCTTATCCTGCAACTAGGTCAGCTGCTCTTCTCAACAATCCACCCTCCCCAGCCCCGCCATGCAGTCTCCAATTTTTCTTAACTATTACTGATCCTCAGTAGCTCATAAAAACTCTTGGAATTTTCCTAAAAGTACATTACATCAAGGCAAAAATCCTATCTAGTTTTCCCCTCCACTGTTAAACTCCTGGCTTTAACACGGTGTTTGAAGCATCGTAGGGGCCAGAGAGTATTTGTTCACTGAGTGAGTAAAGGAACACAAGAACTCCTGACACATTGCTCTTCTTTGCTTCAGCTGGGCACCCAGGTGAGCAGGGTCTGTGCGTGTGGCAGTCTACCTCTATCCAGAGTCAGCATCACTGAATACCTTGCTGACTGGTCACCTTTAGGCCATAAAATGGTTTTCATATGTCATGTATCCATGCAAAGAAACATGTATTTAAGTGTTAAAACATTAAAACACCAGCCATGTGGACATTTGTCCATTTGGACATGTCCTGATTACTAAGGACTTGGTGGAAGTTGGTGAGATAGTACAGGCTCAGCTTTCAGCAGAGCTTACTATACCCTGATCCCAGTGGGACAAGATGTGGTGGGAGGCTGGGAGGTAGAAGGCAGCAGTGCCTGTTTTATTTAGGAGCTGACTGCCGCATCTCTGCAATACTTATTTCCCAATGAGATATCTTTTGGGAATGACACATTTATTCCCATGAGTCATTCCTTTTAATAGAAACTACTGGAATAGGAGAATCCCTCTATTTCTTTGGTCTTGTATAATTTTGGTCAGTCCATGCCCAACCACTTAAAAACCACTGTGAAATTTTCACTTATCTAGCACAACAGGGCATAGAAATGTTCCACGTAAGTAGATTTTCCAGATAACTGAAGCTTATCCTGCTAAATTGCAAACTTTAAACAAATTACCATTTATATAAAACCTCCTAAAATATATGATAACCATCACTGCCTGCTTTTAAAATCACAGGACAGTGAATATATTTTACTTTTATCTTGATGACTCACAGGACTTTTAACATAGAATCACAGGATTTTAGAACTTGGTAGGCCTCAATAAAGACCATCTGGTTCAACACCCTCATAATAGACAGGAAGAGAATGAGGCACAGATTGCTAGTGTGACTTTCTGGAGGCTGCACAGTTAGGCAAATATAAACCTTGTTGAAAATTCAACTCTCAGCTCTTAGCTGAGTGCCCTTCCCATTTTATCCTAGATCACAGTTTCTTTCGGCAGGTAGGCTTTTTTCCTCTCTTCAGTAACTAGCTTCAAACTACAGTGTTAAGTTGTTGTTTCCGATTTTCATATTTTGCCCTGTATCCTCTCTAGTTGAAAAGTCAGTTTTCATTTCTTGCTTTCACGATGTATTATCTTTATATTGTCTTCTTATTCGGGCTCCCTCTTAAAAGTGGGTGGTAGTGAACAGAAATCAGGGACTTAAAATTTATTTTTAGTTAATAAATATTACTTTTTAAAGCATTTGTTTTTTAGGTTCACAGGATAATTAAATGGAAAATACAGAGCATTTCCCTGTGACCCTGGAGTTGAGCCTTTTTTGTACTATCTTATGTCTTCCACAGGTTCACACAATGTCTTGTATACAGGACACACTTAACAAAATAATTGGCTGATTGATTCTGTCATTTGTCAGAGTACATGTACTGTAACAAGGTTCCGAAAGAGGGCCTAGGGAAACGGGGGATAGGGAAAGTATCTCAGAGTTGTGACACCAATTTGTCTAGTCAAAGCCATACTTGCTGTATTCTGAGATTTCAGGCCATTCTGGATAATTAAAATCCATCAGAAAAAAGAGGCATAATTACAGTAGGAGTAACAGTACCGATAACAACAACAGTAACATTCTGCATGAACAATGCTTTACAGTGAAGTTTGGGAGTTAGGCTTTAGAACTAACTGTGCCACCATTATGTGACTCCAGTTTACAGTTGTATTCTGGCTTTTAGGCCAGAGCTGAACTGTAACTTGGTGTCTAGCACAGTCCCTAATTGTAACCTCTTGATGAGCACAATGCCGTGTTCATAGGTGAAGCCCTAACACTTAGGGGAGATTTTGATCTGAATAATGAAGGGAAGATTGAAGTAAACCAGGCAAAGGGAAGAGTTACCTTGCAAAAAGCACTTTACTCAGAGGGAAAATCAGTTATAAAATCCATTAGGGAGAAAAGGCCCTTGAGAATGAGGGAACTGTAGTTTAAGGTGAAACTAGAGAAATAAACAGAGACTGTCATGGAGGGTCTGAGACATTTGCCATGGACCTGAGTTTTATCTGGAAATACAATACAGAGTCATTGGAGCTTTTAAAGTTGGGAAATTACATGGTCAGATTTTCGAAAGATCATGGGCTTCATGATGGGAAATTTATTCATTCTACAAGTATACATTGAGGATTGCCTTGTGCTAGGCATTCTTCCAGGAACTGGAGATAAAGCTCTGATTAAGTCAGAATCCCTAATCTTGAAGAACTCACAGTCCAGTGTATGTTAATATGTATGGTGGCAAGAGTGGAGGTGGGGACAGGTAGATGGGCTTATAATTTTATATAGTAACAAAGGATCTGAGAAGACATAGAATAGGGCAGTAGAAGCTGAATGGGTTGAAGGGAATTATTTGGATTGAATGATCAGGAAATGCCTCCCTGAGATGTGACAGTTACTAGAAGATTGAGAGTGGGGAGACCAGTTAGGAGTCTACAGATTTGCAAATGAGAGGCTAAAGTCAGGTAGATACAGCAGTAATGGACAAACGAGATCTAAAATTGCCCAACACAACACTATCTAAAGAGCTAGTACCTATAAGACAGAAAGAGTAACTGCAGACTATGCAACTAGTTCCTAGAAACTTAAGAACCATGTACAGGACATTACAGAACAGAGGACAACACTTTTGTTACATTTTGCTGACCAGAGAATAGAGATCTGAATGAACTCAGCAAAGAAAAGGGAATCAGGCAGGGAAGGAAAAGTACCTGTTCAAATCACCTGCCATTGAGCATCTCTTATCACAAATGGGAGGCTATGTTTTTGGAAGGTTGAAATAAGTGGGGGGGGGGGGTTCATGTATCTATTTTACTACACCTCTCATGGAAATGCTGTTAGGTCAGTATCACATCAACTCATGTCCAAAATCCCACAGCATTAGAAAATCTCAAACTGAAGCTCATGTTCTCCAGAAATCATTCCGATAGGTGGTGAAGTGGTAGACTCCCCAAATCTAACTGCCCATGTAATACAGAATCCCAGGAGCTTCTATTGCTGAGCCACCAATTTTCACACTGACCCAACTGGAAGCCATTGCAGCAACTTCAAGCTCCTTCTCAACCACTTAATACACACTTATTTAGTGCTTTTGATGTTTCAGTTATTCTTCTAGCCACTGAGCATATTGCAGGGAACAAAACAAAGTTGTTCTCAAGGTACTCATTGTCATTTCAAAACAGAAACAAGTGTGTAGTACTTCAGGTGATGGTATGTGCTAACATAGAAGTGAAGAAGGTGTCTAGGAAAATATGACACAGTGATGCTTGACCAGAAACCTGAATTAAGGGAGGGAGTGAACCATCTAGCTATCTGGGGAAAGAGATAACAGGTTAAAGTGAGAAGACCCTGAAGCAAGGTTGTGCGTGGCATATTTGGAGTAGAGCAAGAAGGGAGTGAGGCTGAAGCAGGTGAGCCAGGGGAAGGAGATAGGAGGTGATCCTAATGAGACTGTTCATGTGAGTCGAGTGGACCTTGAAAAAATTGTGACATTTATTATGAATGCAAAATGGTTCTCCTAGACTATTTTGAGCAAGGAAATGACACAAAATATGTCAGTTCCTTAATAACATCAAGAAAATTATGTTGGTAGCTTTGTGAGGAGAGAAATATGTGTCATGGTGAAAACAAGGAGACTCATAGATTGTGATTGCAAAAGTCCAGACAAGGCTTGGTGATGACTTGAATGAGGCTAACAGAGAGGGAGGTAGGAGGAGGTGGGTGGATTCTGCTGTCATTCGAAGGCAGTGCCAGCACTTTTTGATGTTGGGTTGAATGTGGGTAAAGAACAAAGGGGTCAAAGATAACTTTAAATTTTTGTCAAGAGATAACTGGACAGATGAATATTTTGTGGGTACACTGGTAGGATAAATCAATTGGAGGGAAAAAAAAATAGTGTAACTTTGGTATTGTTAAGTTTGAGATTCCTGTAGATACCCAAGTGGCAGTTTCTCCTTGGCAGAGATGAAAAACTGGAACTTGTGGAAAAATCATGGCTATGAGCTTATCACTTTCTAGTTGGAGCCTTGTCCCAGAGATCACAAAGAAAATATTCAAGAAGAAAGGCCTAATAAGCTCTGTCTGATGCTGCTGCTATAAGAGTTTAGATGAGAGCTGAGAAAGGAACATTGTCAAGATGGAGATTAAGAGCAGATGCAGCTGAATGATGGGAACAAAGGGAGACTGGCAGAGAGGAACGTAAGTGCAAGTGTAAATAAATTTGTTGGAATTGAGATTTGCTATAAAAGGGGAGCAAAAAGAGAAAATGTTAGTTGGAGAGGAACATGATACCTGAATGGGGTTCTCTAAGATGAAGGTGATATTATAATATATTTGCATACTGATGGAAAGTATTGGGTGAGAGAATGCAATGATATTTGAGAGAGGGTTTGCAAAATCCTGAAAAAGGCAAGAGCAAAGCGATCCCATATACAAGATTGGTCTCTGATCGGTGGGGGGTGAGGTTAATTCATCTTAATAGGAAGAAGGAAAAAGCACATGGGGACAGTTGCTGGCAGGTTTATGGCTATGAAGAGGTGTGGATCTCGTCTGACTAGTTCCATTTTCTCAGTGACTAAGAGCTAGGTCACAGTTCAGAGAAAGGATAGCATAAGAGTGTTGGAAATTTGAGAAAACAAAGATATGGGACATTTCTCTAGAGGGTGTAAGACTGAGAATGAATTAGTGAAATATAACATGTATGTCAGGAAGCAGTAGATGCCTACAGTCATGAATTTTAAGTGAGACCCATAAGCATAATTATGTATTCACCTTCTTAGTGGCTTGAGTGCCTGTGATTTAAAGATAGGTTTATAGTAGGGACTGCAATTAATCAGGATTGGGGGTAAGAGAGATTAGGGTGCATGCAATAGTAAGTAATAATGATGGGTTGTAGAATCTAAGCTAGAGTGGGAGGGACAGCGAAAACATGGATGGGTTCAGTGGATTGCTGGATTTGGGTGCCAGATGGAGGGAGCCAGAAGGACAGCAGGTTGAACTCAGAGAATGGGACTCTTGAACTTGAGCCATGGGAGCAGTGCAGTCATTTGTTATGACAGTGCATGTAGTAGCATGCTGAGGCTTGGAGGAAGATCAGATCATGGTAGCTGAAAAGGCAATGGAATTGAGTAAAATCAAAATCTCCAGAAACAGTGGTGGAGAGGGATAAGTGAAAAGAAATCACCTGTGGGTCTGCAGGTAAGTGCATCAGGTAGGATGAACAGGATGATAGATGTTGATAGCACGACTTGGATTCATAGATGGAGGGAGAGACTTTTAACCTCACACAGTACCTTGTGTATGCCTTCTTGATCCTATATGATGCTACATTTTGATTTAGTCTGTGCCCTTATTCTGTCTCTTTTACAAGCCCCATATTCTCACTAAACTCATATTAGATACATGGATGGTATCATCATCTTTAATCATCACAGTGCCTAACACAGTGCTTGATCTATAGTAGGCAGTTATCATTTGTTGAATAAGATTGCACCAAATGTGGAAATTTAAAGATCAAGTGGCTAACAACTTCATAGGATACAATATTGAAGTGGAATTTACACCTAGATTTATTATGTGTACTAAAAACACAGCACTGTCAGCTAATCATGTAGTTCCAATTGTTTCTAGAGTTCAAAGACATTAAAAATATAATTTGGTCATAAATATTGAAAAGAAGGCCTGGGGCCATTCTATTTGCATGGAAAGGTGCTGTTTCCTTGTTCCTTTACTGCAAGAATAAAATGTCTGGGAAGAAGCACTGTTTGCTAGCTTTGACCATTTCCTCAACCATCACCCCTCAATAGTTCATCTGAAATTGCTCTTTGAAAGCTAAAGAATAGTTAATTTTTATTTTGCAGGAAGAGTTCTCCCCCTACTTTACCTGGGGCAAACCAGGCAGTGCAAGAACACTACTGTTGATCATATTCTCACTGTGTAATGGCATTGTATATGATGAATAATAAACATCACAAGAAAAGAGAAATTTTGATTGAAACTGTAAACTCAACTGAGATTTGCCTCCATATCTTATTTCTGCAGCATCTAAATGTAAATTGTAAGGGTGAAGAACTGTTTTATGTGATGTCCAAAATTGCCTTTTGAAAACCATGATGCAGCGTCAGCACTTCAGTTCTACCAGTGACATAGGTAAGGGAGAGAATGTGTCTGCCACACACTATCGCTTTCCATGGGCAATTCACATTCTCCTTGTGTCTTTCAATTACTGCTGGCAAAAATGCATAACTAATCAACTTAGATCAAAGATACTTGATTTGTACTCTTTCTTTCTCATCTCTGTCACCTCTTTGCTCTCTCTCTTCTTCCCCTCTCTCTCCTCTTTTCCTACACACTCATAAACCAGAATCACTTAAAGATAATAGCTCCTTCAAAAATGCAACTCCACAGGATTTAATTAAACCTTAAGTCCCACACCGGCCTGGGGAGGCTGAAGTAGTGTGAGATGAATCTTTGTTCAGAATGAACATGGGATTCTAGTGGCTTCACGGTGTCAGAGACCAAGTGCATTAAGAGAGAGAGTTGGCTAGTCACTGATCGTGTGAATTCAATGAATTAAACAGTGGACTAGAGAATTAGCAGTCCTCCCTTTTGTGTGACCTTGGCTATGGCAATGTCCTTCCTGCTTCTTTGTCTGTGAAGTGCAAAGTTGGTTTGAATACCAACCTGAAACTCTGTTGTTGCTTAGAAAATATCTTTTTAAATTCTGACTCCCTACCTTTTTCATTATTTTACAAAGGCTGAATGGCAATACTGGGTATATTTCTGTTGCAGATATTTAGGTAAAGATGGCAATAATTATTTTGTTAATGGATACCCATACCCCATTGTATCTTCAAGTCTCTGTAAGTAGGGTAAATGAAGACAAAAATGGCTATCCATCTTTCATAATTGTATCTTGGGACAACTGCTCATATGAAAATACTGTTCTTAAAACTTCTCTGGCTGGCAGAATTGTTAAAATGGCTAACAATGACATGCACTTTTAATTTGCTAGAAACCACTTAAACATTGTTACATAGTAACTTATGTCCCACAATAATTTTCTAGGATATATGCTGTGATTATTCATATCTTACAGAACAGGACAGAAAACTTAAGTAATTTGACCACAGATCTGAAAAAACATGTATTATTCAGGGCTCTTCAGTGAAACAGAATCCATAGGAGATAGACACATATATATATATGTAATATATATGTAAAGAACTTTATTATAAGGAATTAGTTCACGTAATTGTGGAAGCTGACAAGTCTCCAGAGCTGCAGTTGACAAGCTATAAACTCATAGGCGCTGCCAGCTGGCAGGCTGTAGGCTCATGACCCAGGAAGAGCTCACGTTTTCACGTCAGTGTCAAGGCCAGAAGAATTAGAGGTCATCACATGGAAGGCATTCCCTCTTACTCCTGGGAAGGTCAACTTTCCTTGTATTTAGGCCTTCAGCTGATTGGATAAGGACCACCATGTGAGGAAAGACAATGTACTTTACTCAGTCTGGCAGTCCACAGGGTAATCTCACACTGACATCAGCAGAGACACACCCAGGACAATTCACCAAATATCTGGCCACCCTGTGGTCCTCTCAAGTGAATACACAGAACCTACCATCAGAGCATTTAAGTGCCTGGGGGAGTTGCCTGGTTGGTTCTGGAGCGCACACTTTTGTCTTCTGCTTATGACCCCTCAAAGGCCTCAGTGATGCTTACTATCATCTACTTAGACTGAAAGCAAGCAGTGCTCCTGCTCAGGGGTTCATAAATATTTTATAATTTTCAAAAATTATAAAATATCTACTTTTTTCCCACACACAGCATGCTAAAGTAAGAGGACATTACTAAGAGAGCATTTGCTCCCGGAATGTTTGACTTTCTCCCCAGGAGATCTTGTTTCGTCTTTTATTATTTCAAATTGACCCAAACTAGATGCTTGGTTGCCTCATACCAAACCTCAAACACTCCAAATCTGATGTTTTATAAACCACAGAAAAGAAAACAGACATTCTTTACTTTTCCTGCCTAGATCCTTAGAGAGAGCTGTGAATGGACCACAGGTCCGAAGGCTGGAACTTTCTGCCTGATTCCATTCTTGTGGCAATACTCAGTGAAAGAGGCAAAAACTCTGCTTACATGTTTTATGCTGAATACAGTAGAATAAATATAAAGTATATAAAGGAATGTTTATAGAGATACAGGTTTTGTGAGAACAGTTGCGCTGGGAAAAGAAAGAGATAGAGGATGTGAAGGAGGTGGGGAATCAAAGGTTTCTCTTGAGAAGGTGAGGAACAGAGATTTGTGTGAAATAACAGAGTGAACCATGAAATGATCTGTGGATCTTCTAGATGGGAGCCATGCATCTAAGGCTTTGCGTTAGAAGTGTCCTCTGTGTGATTAAGTTATAGCATGATGGAAGTAAAAATGAGCAAGAGGGGAAGGTAATGAACTCAGAGGGGGCAGCCATGTCAGACAAGGTAGGGTCTTTTGGTTAATGGAGAAGACTATAGAATTTACGATGGGAAGACATTGGAGGATTTTGACTAGGAAAATAACATGATCGAATTCATATTTTAAAGGAGCTCTTTGGCTTCTATAATCGTCAGTTGTGAGCAAATATGGAAGCAGGAAGACTAATTATGGAGCTGTTACAGCCATCCAGGTGAGAAGCGCTGGTGGCTTGGCTAGGGTGCAGAGCAGTGGAGGTTATTAGGAGCTGGGTTGTTCTCAAAGACAGCAGTGAGAGGGCTTTTCAATGAGTTCACTGTGTGGTGTGAATCTATACACACTATACAGAGTGGGTGGGACTAAACGGAATCTAAGGTCTGTTTCTCCACCACAGAGAGTTTAATCACATTTACTACAAGCTCCTTGAGATATAACAACAGTCAACTATTTTATCAGCTGCTGTTAAACTTTATTCTTTCAGCACCTAGATCTCAGCGTATCTTCTTTTAATCCAGGGGAATTTTTAATAGCAATGTTATTGGTCTACCAATTCAGAAGCCAGTAAAAGAAAATTAATGCCTTTTCTGTGTGCTCATGAAGATGGTAGGAAAATGTACAAGAAGTTACAAGAAAAATTCTAAGGATGTGTATCTGCTAAATAATTAGGGGAGAAAGAAGTCCACGAAGAAGAAAAACAACACATAACATAACGTAATATGTAAATGGTTTTCAAGGAAGGGCCAAAGAAAGGATTATTTCATTTAGCTGCATCAGTGAAAAATTGCCTGGCTTTGTATCAGAAAAAAAAAAAATCCCTATAATCCACTTTTAAAAGTGCTTGCTCCATATATTATGCATGGCATTTCCAGGCTGCCAAATTTCTGATTGAGCTGGTGATTAGAAGACAATGCATCACCTTCTTTTTCTTTTCTTGGAGGTGGCTCTGTTTCTGCTCTCCTGAAAGATGGAAACAGAGAGAGGAGAGAGGAAAGAAGAGAGAGAGAGAGACAGAGATGAGAGAGACAGAGAGAGAGACAGAGAGAGCGACAGAGAGAGATAGAGAGAGAGATAGAGATAGAGAGAGACAGAGACAGAGAGAGAGAGAGACAGAGAGAGAGGAGAGGAGAGAGGAAAGAAGAGAGAGAGGGAGAGGGACAGGGACAGGGACAGGGAGAGGAGGAGAGAGAGAGAAGAGAGAGGAGAGAGGAGAGAGAGGAGAGAGAGGAGAGAGAGAGGCAGAAATGTACAATAGCAATGGGAGAAGGGGGTAAAGGAAATGAGAGGGTTCTGAGAGTGGTTTTACCTGCAGTGGTGAAGGTCAGCAAGTTGTCAGGTATCAACTATACCTGGGTTAATTGTGCCTGACACCGGATGAAATAAAGCTCTGTTGTATGTGCGGATGGCTCTAAAGAGAGGTTGCTTATTTTCAACCCACATGTTTATATCATGTTACTTAATTGGCCTATTGAGGCATGAGGGCTGCTGTGAGCATTGGTGAGTGTGCGAGATAGGGTTAAATGGCATAATTTACTATGATTGCTTTCCATGCTCCCCATAATAGACCACTTCTGAGCAATCAGGTTGTGCTCCTGCAGGACTTGGGGTGGCACAGGTAGGCATTATTTAATTCATCTGTGAGAAAGTGAGCAACAGAGGGAGATAAAGTGGGTATTAATCAGAACCATATGAGCTTTGGGATGTCTGCATCTAAATCAATCCAAGGGATCGTCTGGGAAATCAACTCCTTCTTTTCAGCTGGCTTACACATTTTATTCTAGCGGGGGGATATTAGAAGCTTTTTTTCAATCACTTCTTCCCAGTTTGGTTCATCCTAATAAGCTCCAGAAAATTCATAAGTCAGGAGGAATTTGCTCTGACTGGAATTTCATTGCATGGTCTCCGAATACTGATGACCAGTAAGCATTACAAGGACATCATCTGATAGCCGGAGGCTTCTCAGAGAGCCTCTGAGAAAGGATTTCTCAGTACTTCCCGAGTCTTACAATGTGGTTATGCCAGTCCGGAAGCTATGGGCTAGTCAATAACGGTGACAGAGAGCACTGGAAATGGATAAAATGCAGAACCAGGAATACAGTGCCAAGGGATTTTGCTCTGGACTTAATATACTGTGAGGAGACAGATGAATTCATCAACATTCCCTTGATTTTGGATTATAGAATACAAAAGATGTCTAATTGGCCTTGAAAGGGCATTTTAAAGAGGAAACATTCATTTGGAACATACAAAGATGGTAGTGTAAGGAGAGAAATTCTCTCCTTCCATCCTTAGTGTTTGACCACAGACATAACCTCATGCCTGTCCTCACATATCTCAACACACGCGGAGACATCCTTCGAGAAGGGCAGCTCTGAGTGTGAACCTCTGCCAGTGTAAGTTATCCTCACTTGGGAGTGCTCAGTTGCAAGCAGGCACGCCAGTATTCCAGTTTATATTGTTTCTGAAATATTGAAATGAAAACATGCATTATAACATTATAATTATAACACCTGAAGATCCCAAAAACATATCCCTGGATTCCCAGGAGTTGATGAGAAGAGCCACTGGACCGTGGGATTTTTCTAAAATAAATCCTGGGGCATGTAAGCTCCTCCTTGGGAGTCATTAGGTAGGCTCGCCTGTAGGCAAATGTATTCTCTTATGTCTCCTGGGTGCGATGAGTCGAGGCTTCTGCACACTTAATGCTTGCCCTACAGTGTCCCCATCATTTTCTACCCTCTTTTCTTCCAAGAAATTCTGCACAACTAATAGACCATCTTAGATGGCCAAGTATATATATATATATATACATATACATATATATATACATATATATATATAGTTTGTTCAGGGTTAATGAAAGAGCTGATAACTTCCAAGATAAACTTCTAGGATTCAAAATTCTGAGAGCATGGTTTCAAATTTTTTTTGAAAATGGTTTTAAGTTAATAAAGATAAAAAGATTCAGATGAGACAAAGCATTTGCTTATTTGAGTGTGAAAAAGTTCTAATCAAGGGTACAGTGACAAATGAGGATGTTTGGTTACTAAGTCCCATATTCATTCTAGAATGGCAAAGCTTCTCTTCCCAACTGGCTGTTTTTTCCAATTCGTCCTTTTCTTTTGGCATTGTTGTTTAAAGACATCAATAAAGATAGTTAAGATGTATCAGTTGCACATATTTTTGTAAATGTGTTTATTGTGAAGGCGCACATTATTTTCCAATGCAACATCTTTGGCCATACATAAATCATGCTTCATATGTTGTGTATGCAATGGGAAACCTGAGCTTCTAATGGACTTCTAAACCCTGTTGGGTTCATCTTCCTATGTTTAAAAAAAGAAAATAAGACAGATGAGGAGAAAGAAAGAAAGGTCTTTGATCACCGTCTTACCTGGGGAGAGGAGGAGTGTGTAAGAGAACTAGAGAATTGACTTTTGAGAAATTCAAACAGAAAACATTGCACATGTCTCCAACTATTGCAGGACAACTATTGTGCTTCTATTGTAAAGACACTAAGGAAAGAGAAAGAAATGGTATTTTAAGAGTTGATTTCACAAGTCTCACCTTGGTCATCTTTGGGAAGTCTGATGCTTGTTTTATATGGAGGTGCAGTGCTCTCCCGGTACATGTTGAGGCAGAATTAGTCACATTCTTTCTGCAGGGGTCCTGGTTGAAACCAGGCAGGCCAGATGCAGAGCCAGGGGAAGGATGCAGAACTCACAGGAAGGGGCACAGGAAGAAGAGGTCTGTCAATGTCCAGCAGCATCAATCTGAAAACCTTTTTGACAAAAATGAAGCATGAAAGCTGCAGCTTATTTTCTTCCTTCAGGCATGCTGACTGCCCACCAAATCCAGAGCTGTCAGTGTCTCTCTCACGAGTGCACTTCCTGCCTGTGTAGTGAGTCCATTTCCAACACAGACCTTTGCATTACTCTTCATGTTCTCCATTAATGAATTATATTAAAAATACTCACATGAAAAATAATAATGATGCTTTTAGACACATCACAAAGGCAGGGCATTAGCAATAGGTAGGCTTCATTAGTCGAGCTCCTGTTTGCATAATAACTGAGCTCAGAGGGGGCTGTTTTTCATTCTCCCTAGCTCTCTGACATGGAGATGAAAAGTACCTTCCAGAGTGTGCCTCATGCACTTTAAACTGAATGAAAAGAAAAGATTCTATTGATTCTCTTAAATCTAAATCTTTTGCAAAGATTTTCTATTCTTTTTTTTCCTTATTCTGGATTATTAAAATGGAATGTTATTCTCAAGATCTGTCACCTATGATCAAGTCCTTCTTTATCTACCTGTGAAATAATCACTTTGTGGATTAATAAATAACAGTAAACTTGCCCTCCATTTTCCATAGCAGAGTCAAAAGTTCTGCACTTTCTCTATAATTATTGTATATGTTCAAGGAATAAAAACTAACCTTTATTTTTTTTAAAGATTCATTTATTTATGTATACAAGAGTTGCAGTACAGGCCAGAGTCATGGGAGGTGAGAGGAGTCACCAGAGACAGAGTGGGGAGAAAAACAGACAGACTGACTGAAATACACTGCTGAGGGGAGCAGCAGGTGGGGCAGGAGAGGTCTGCTGCGCCATGTGGGTCCCCTCCCTGGTTGGGGCTCAAACTCGCGCTGCTGTGCAGCAGATGCTCCACAGTGCAGCGCTCAACCCGCTGTGCCACCAGGGAGGCCTTTGACCTTCATACAACGTAAGGAAATTATAAGCAGGAAGGTAAATTCTATGCAAGTCCTGAAAATTATCCCTAAAAGTATGTATTTAAATTATAGACTTTCCCAGGATTGGGATTACATGAACCATGATTGCTCTTCAGTGGTGCTGAAAAGCGTACAAGGACAGAATATGCTTATTTTTAAATTGAGGGTTTCATTTTTATCCCTCAATATTCTAAAGTGAGTGGCTATAGCTAAACTAGAAGTGTATATTTTAATGATAGTTAATAAAGTCTGTCGCACCTAGAGACACTTTGCATATAGGATTATTGACCTTATTTACTCGCAATATGTTACTCCTATTCAATTAATTATCTTAGGAAAATGATTTAAAGTGAAGAGCTACTTAGAAATCTCTTACATGCTGAATTAGTGAGCTAGCAAGAGAAGATTTGTTTTTGTTAGGTGAGAGATTATCTAGACAAGATTCCCCATGATTTCACGGGTTCAGGATTCTAATTGGTGTTCAGTTTTGTGGCTTTGTAAATGGTTAGTTGGGGCTTTATAACCTTGTCATTCTTGAGCTCAAATACCGACAGTGTTTGTCCATTGCTGGACTAGGTGGAACCCGAAGGTAATCTGACTCCTGCATTTACCTACATTAGACCCATTTTTGCAATTGGCCTCTTAACCTCAAGGAACACTCAGCATTTGCTAAGCTTACCATTCAGATTCTTCTGTGAAAAAAAATTAATTGAAACATAATCGACATATGACAGTACATTAGTTTTAGATGTACACCATAATGATTTGATATTTGTATATACTGCAAAATGATCACCACATGAGTCTAGTTCACATCCATCATCATGCATAGTTACAATTTTCTTTTTATGATGAGCACTTTTAAGATTAATGTTCTTTGAGAGGTTCAAGGGTACAATATGATATTATAAACTCTAGTCATGATGCTGTACATCATATTTTTTATCTTCCTGTGTTTTCCTTAGACTTAGGATTTCCTTTTGCTTTATTTTATCTGCTAAAATCCCATTTGAAGACTCAGCTCAAGTGTATCACAAAACTATGGCCCACTTTTCTACTTGGAGTGAATTGTCTGCCCTCCTTCATTCTTTGGATACACTGGTTCTCCATCTGGCTGGACCACAGAATCACTGGGATTTGAAAAGCTGCCAGTGCTCTGACTCACCTCCATACCTTTAACCTGCTCAGTGACTAGCAATAACTTTTTTAAGGGTCTTCACCCATCCCTTTGCAGACCCATGTGGCTAGTATTTCTTTTTAAGGGAAACAAAGTCACCTACTGATCAGAGTGAGTCTGGGTGTGAATGAATAGGGCAGCTCATTCCCTCAGAGCCATGGGATGAGAGAAGTCTTTGATGCGGCTGCTCCTATTGTCCACTGCTATACCAGCCAGGTGAGCTTGGTTTTAGATGTGACCTGGGAGGTGCATGACAGACCTGTATCTCTTAATCATATACAGTGTTGCACACTGTATATTAGAAAGAATAGAAAAAAAGATACTACTGCTTTATTTTAAAAGTGCAGGTTTCAGTTGTTGAGATGAAGAGAAAGTGAAGCACGAGCAGAGGCCATGCTGGGGTATGAGGCCTGTTACTGTCCTGGCCCAGCTGTACATTAAGCTAAGAAGGGACGTAGCAGGTCACCCAAAGGCTTGCTTATGTGGCAGATAGGACTCCTAAAGGGCTGTCAGTAGGCCCTTTTATTTGCCTGTTCCTCCATTTGTGTCTGTTGAATTTCAGCCCACAAGGGTTTACTCTCAGCACTTCTGGATTTCTAGATGGCATTATATGTGCCATTTCAGAAGATGGTTTCCATGAACCTGGTTGTGGGATTTTACCTAAGTTCTAAAGAGGAAGAGCTAGCTGACACAGGGGGGTGCCAGCCTAGAGAAAGAAAAAAATAGAAGTGATGGAAATCCGAGAAGTTGCACAAGGCAGGTGATTCCAGACACCATCCAAGGTTGAACTCTGATTTCTTTTCTTTTTTCTAATTAGTGTTCTTAACATTGCCCTACCAGACTATTGCCAAGGAACAGCCAGAATGAGCTTCCCAATAAGATCATATATTAATCTGCTTAACCTTCTAGTAGTTTCTCATTGCATACAGAACAAAATCCAAAGTCCTTTTTGTGATCTAGCAGTCTATATGAAAAGGCCTTCAGGCTTCATCTTTGGTAGCTGTTGTCCTCATCCTTCTGCTCCAGCCACCTTCAAACCTTTGCTGTCTCTGGGATGCACCAAGCTTATTCCCATCTTAAAATCTTTGCATATGCTGTTCCCACTGTATTAACTCTTGTCCCAGGTTTCCCCACTCCTGTTCATTCCCTCATTTCATTTATTTCTTTGTCTCTTTCAGATCACATCTGCAGTGCCAGCCTGACTATCCTAATGGAAATCAGCCATTTTTGTTCTGTTTCCCTTTATTCTGCTTAATTTTCTTCTAAGCATGTGTGTACCCAACATTATATTATATATGTTTTTTACAATAGTGTGTTTCCCATGAGACCATTAGCTCCATGGGAACTGGGACTTTGTCTTTTTCATTGCTGTTTCCTCAGTAACTAGAATAATGCATGGCACACAGTAAGCATTCAGTATTTATTGAGTGAATTAATTCTGGAATATGAAGCTTACATGCCAGAGGGAAAGAGAAAGTAGGAAGGGAAATGGGATGTATCATTTATAAGGCTATATCTCCAGATAGCTTTCTCCTTTTCCTCTTTTATATTATAAAGAGATCTACTCACCATAAACAGAAGAAAGTTCTCTCTGCAAACATCAGCCATACAGTGCTAACAGCTTCGAGGGGCCATTTCTCTTAATTCTTTATTAAATGATCCTCTGCATTGCTTGCCTTGTGGTTGCAAAGCGAGGTCAGGTCATTTTACTTGAGTAAAGAGCAGGAGGGACTGGGTACTGAGGGTGCCTGGTAATCTTAGGTCTTGGCGGGCTGCTTCCGATCTAGCTTCTTGTGTCGGGGACACAAAGAAGAACTCTTTGGGAGCCACAGATCGGGTGGAAAGAGACACGGCAGCAAGCAAGGCAGCTCTCTGACCGAGCCCTATGTGTGGGGCTGGTGTGTGAGGAACACAGCTTTCTGCTGGGTAATAAGAAGAAAACATTCTAATAAGGACTCACATTGCAACATCTGTTTCATTTGGGTAATTTTAGATGGTAAAAACCCACATCTCAAAACGACGACGACGAGAGCTCCTATCATCTTACAGATGATTACTGCAACATCTCCAAACACCAGTGCAGTAATTAATAGACTGTAAGGGCTAGAAGAAAGAGGGTCTTTTTTAAGCTCTGGAAACAGCATCCCTTTAGGGCAAACTGACACAGAAGAAAACAGCATAATGGTCTCTCTCTCTTAGAGAAGCCTAAAAAGTCTTCTTTTTCTTTCTAAAGATTTTAATTATTCTATTAACCTTTTCTTAGCAGCATAGCTATGCTTTACTAATCCCTACCACTTCTCAAATAAGGACCTCATTCAAAGACATTTACATAGATAAAAAATGGAATTTCAAAGATACTGACCAAACCCCACTGCTACTTGGATGTTTTTCCAAAGATAGAGCTGAATAGGAAAATAGCACTTTTACTCAGAGTCTGTCTGGCTGGAAACATGAGTGAGACTGGAAGCTGCTAATTGTATTGCACAGACGATGAACTTGGAGGCCATAAAGAATACTTTCTCCACTTATCCACTCTCAGAGCATTTCCATCATGCTTCCAGCAAGTGCTTATTTTAGGGAAAACAAAACAAAACAGAACAAAACCCACGGCATGACTATAAATGCAGACATGAATAGCAAAATTAGAAATGTAACTCTGATTTTATAACATCAGGATTCCTTTATCCAAGATATTTTATTTTCTTTTAAATATCAAAACAAAAATCCCTCTGAAGAGGTGTGAACCTAGTCCCCGAAATTGTATACAGTATTGTAAAATAAAATAAAACAGAGGGGGAGAATAAAAAGAAATAAAATCGAGCAGATATGACACTTGTCACCTGCACAATACGAACATTAAAAACCCTCCAAAGAACAAAAGCAAAATGATGAAGTGCTTCCTTTAGAATTGTGAGAACTTAAGTGCAAGCTAAATGGGCTCTGTCTCTTTGTCAAACCCAATTCTTATTTGTAAAGCCCTGTGCAGTAAACAGAACACTTTGGCATAAATTATCTCATTTGTTCCTCAAGATAATCCCCTCTGAATTGGATCCTTAAAGCTTCCTGAGACCCAGCAAAACTCAAAATATTTCATTGTCACTTGGAGACTGAACCTGTTCCTGAGATGGAGCTGGAATCTTCTTTGCTGTTGGACCATCGTGGCTTTTCTGCCAGGTATTAATTAGTCTGGAGTCAGGCTAATGTGTGTTTAGTAGTCTTAATACACACACCAAGTTATCATAATCAGGGCAAGCATAAGTTATGCTGTGGTTACAGACAATGCCCACATCTCAGTGGTGTATCAGAAGTTTCTTCCTTTCTTATAAAGGTGACTGCAAATATAGGTGGTACTCTGGGTACAGGTGGTCTATGATGATGGTTCACCACCCTGTGACTGCACCTTCTTGGTCATTGCTGCAGGTATGGACTGTGCTGGAAACTTCCTACCAGCAATGAAATGTTTTATCTTGCAAGTGACCCATTCATTATGCTAACCTAATGTCTGGGCACAGAACTATAATTTTCCTGTGTGCCAGCTAGGGGAGGAGAATCAGACATGGGTGACACTTAGGGATCCCTATTACATGGGTTTTCTCCTGGCAATCAACAAGGAAGTACTCAGTTTGCCACAGACCTAGGCAAACCTGTCAACGCCTGTGGTCTCCTTTCACCAGCTGTAAACATATTATCAGTTACCTGATAATGGCAGTGACAACTCATTTTTTTTGTGGTCTTGCTGTTTTTCTCTGATACCAGGCAATGGTGGTCTCAACATGATGCCAAAAGCAGCTGGTAAGTTCAATGAACTCAGTGAGGACAGAAAATTGGCCTGGCCATTTTAATAGGAAAACTACCTGGCTGACTGCAGTATTCCTTTGCCACTGCATCAGTGAACACCATGGAAAAGCTGTTTTGGTCATGGACTTTTTGGGTGAGATTTTGGAGAACCTAGAAAACAGTAGAAGCAAGAAAGATGGAGGGTAAGTGGTTGGATGCTCCTCCTGGCTTATGCCTATGCTTGGAACCAAATTGCTGTCTCTTGCAAATGTAATGTTGGCCTCCTCCTGTGTTGATTTTACAAAGCTTGTAAAGGTGGTTTAACAAACCTTAGTGACTAAAGGAGAATGTGTGGGGTCCTGCCCCAAAGTGAACTTCCTTTTGATTGCCTCAGTCAAAGACAGGGTGATGCTTTAAATCTGGTGCTTCAATGGAAGTGCATGAAGGACTATAGGTGACCACATCAAGGGGAGAACTTCTACCTTGTAAAAAAATAACAAGGATGTAAAATAAAGGTACTTCATTAAAAAAATGAAGACAAGGGAAAAAGAAAACCAACTACTCCACCTTCCCTCTCCCCCCCCAAATATCTTGCATTTGTTATTGTAAAGTATATGTAAAAATCACTGGGATAGCTTCAAATTGCAGGTCTTCACCCTCAAAAAAATTTGAGTGGATTATAGAATCTAAGAGACCATATCTTTAAGAAGTATCTCAGTTGATTCCATGTTTGCTGACCTACAGGTCATGTTTTGAGAAAAACTGAACTCCAGAAAAGAACACCGATTGGCTGGGAAATGGTCAGTCTTACGAATTCTGAACAGCCCTCAAAAATATCTGTATTGTCATGTAATTTGTTCAGTATTCATACAAAGGGCTTGGAAAACAGTCTGCATAGTAAAAGCACAACAGGCTTTCCAAGATTTGACTGCTCGAGACGGCTGTAAATTTTCTAAATTATCTGTACCAAGGTTTTAGGCATTTCTTCTAGTTATATTGAGGGCTTTCCACTCACTCCATTTACTGGTGCCCTTTAGGATTGTAGAAAAGAGCAGTTGGCCCTTGATGA
The DNA here is from genome assembly GCA_019455555.1 of Galemys pyrenaicus. Taxonomy (NCBI): domain Eukaryota; kingdom Metazoa; phylum Chordata; class Mammalia; order Eulipotyphla; family Talpidae; genus Galemys; species Galemys pyrenaicus. Next base: position 3,960,880 of record JAGFMF010012279.1, read on the forward strand.
GGACAATGGAAAGCAAGTTGAATGAATCCCAAAATGGCATATTTTACTTAAAAAACATGCATTATGCTCTTTTCCAAGTAAACTGCACAGAAAATGTAAATGAAGCATAAAGCTCTTATGAATTAGGCCCTAAGCGTTTTCTTGTTAGCATATACACTGCCACTAAGGATGTGATAGGAATGCATTTTCTACTGTTTTTCAAACTGTAATTACGTTTTCCTGGTAAAACTCAAAGACTTGATATGGTCCTGTTGCAGCTGTACCAGGCAGGTAATAACTGGAAAATGTAACCAGAGCTTTATCTTTTAAATGCTAAAAGGTAGGGCTACTCGCAGAGTACAGAAGAGTTGGCATTAAATAGAAGGAATGTGGCCCTGGTGTTTCTCTATGATGTTAATTTTGCATCCAGCGTTGTGTCCCAAAGCTGTAGTGCCCTTTTAAATATATAAGAATAAAAGACAATTTCTCCCCCACCTCTACCTAAAAGACCCTATAATCTCCATCTAGCATTTAGTAGTTCTATTTTTTTCACACTTACTGTATTTCAGGTTGGAATGTGATGCATTTAAGTCTCTGAACAATAAATTAACTTACTGAGGTTGCAAGGAATAAAATGAAGCAAAAAAGACAGAAATTCTCTAGAGAGCGCTATTGAATTGTGTATCTAAAGACCATCAGAAAAGGGCACATAATAAAGTTTGTATTTAGAATTAAAACATTTGAGCAGTGCTCTTCCCATCCATCATCAAGGTAGACTTTCTTAACCAACATTTCTTTATTATTGTCTTCTTTTTATTCAGTTATTCTAAAACGTTGATTATATTAAAGACATGCGAACTCACATGGATAACAAGGAAAGTCTCCTTAAGCTTTCCATGTGAATTGTCAATACTTTCTTTGCAGACACTGTATTTTAAATAGCTTTTATATGGGCATATCATATGCAATTTCTATGGGAAAACAATAGATTCACAACTTTAGGACAAAGCCCATTATAGTCTGGAATGTGATCTTACATTGTAAGATGCTTAGAAGAGTGAAAACTCTGAAATAATTTCTCATAAGTTCTCTTATGAAATCGTCTGCCTGACTTTGCATTTTCAGCTAGGAAAACTTTGATGTTTTCTAGTGCATGTGAAACCCAATTCCATGGCCCTTTGATGATTGCTCATCTGTACTTGAATTTTTTATGGGTTTCATCCAGACGTGGTGCATCTTGCTTTTGTGTTTGTCAAAAGCAAAATTAATTTATTTCCACATGCTACCTTTCATGTCTTATTATTGCACACACTTGATTACAAGGACTTGCAGCAGAACAGCTTTGTAACCCTGAATTAAACTTATGAATCTTGAAAGCATTTATTAACTTTTGATGCATAAAAATGTTATAATGATAAGCAGTATAGCTTTAATTCTCAAACTAGCGGTTGCATTAAGCATTCTCTAGTATGTCAGTCAGACTGGATATCACTTCACAGAGTGGAAACATCCAGCTTTTGACAGCTGGGGAAGCAACAGACCATAATGATCAATAGCTCAGTTTTGGGATTGTACAGGTTTCAAATTTCTGCTCTAACATTTATCAGTTGTCTTGACCTTGAGCTTGTGTTCTTGAGCTCAGCTTTCCCCAGTGTAAATGGGTAAAATAGCAATTATATTTAAGTTGAGCTACTATATCAGATAGACTCAAATATATAATGGTTCAAACAGAACAGAAAGTTGATTTTGTTAACTGATCACATTGGGTAGTGACCAAGATATTTTACCTCTAGTTAGTAACGCAGAGACTCAGGCTGACAGAAGTTCTGTAATTTTCAGTACATGGCATCCAAATTTGCTCTAGAGTTTTGTTTCTCAAATGTTTTTTCATTTTTCCCCCGAGGAGAAAATTTAAATTAATTAAACTTAATTAAAGTTAATTAATTTAATTAAATTTAAATTCTCCCTAATGAGGGAAATTAAATACTAAGAAATAAGAATTTATCAGGCAGAATTAAGCTTTGAAGAGCCACCAACTATTGCAACGTTGAAGAGTTTTTTTCAATCCTCAAAGCAATCATTTTTCCTTCTCGAGAGCACTAACATCCCCGCTGACAATACATGTGTTAGAAGTCACCTTCATCCTAGCACGCCAGAAGGGAAAGGAGAATGCAGGAGCAGATCTGGGAGGTGTGACTCAGACTTGGAAGTGGCCACATTGCTTCCACTCCTGTTCCATTGGCTAGAACTCAGTCACATGATCACTGTACCCTTAAGGGAAAATTTGAGGGAACATTTCTTCAAGGGAAACGTAGCTGTGTGTTGAGGAGAAAGAGAAGCCAGGTCCTTTAGTAAATATCTAGTGTTCTCTTTTACTTGTTTTGTATGAACTGATGTGAGTACTTAATTAACAATTATAAAGTATTTAATGTCAGGTCTAGTATTTTGTAAGCATCTGTGGTTTTTTGAATCTGTTTAAGAAAAAAAGGGAAAACTGAAAAATAGATTATCTCCCTGTCACTGAAATGATCAGAGAATGAAAGAAATCTTAGAGTTGAAAAGTACTTTAGAATCTATGTAGAATAACCTTGTTGATGCAATTTTGCTGCAGAAGCAGGTAGTGCATTTCCTTAGTATATCTTGAGTTACCACAAAGTTTTTATTCCAGCTAGAAATACACATCCTGAGACTTCTGTCTTATATTGCCCATCAATATTTGCTTTGCTCTGAAATTTTTACTTTTGCATTCAATCAAGGGTTGTTTTTAAGTGTCTAGTGTATATCTGAGAGCATGCTAAGCTCTGGAGATTTCAAATCAAATATAAAGACTAGAAGATGCTACCCCTTAAAAAGCAGGGACTTTGTGTTACCCTTTACCTTATTCCCAGTCCTGTGCATAGTGCGGGTAGTTATCAAGTGGCCAATAAATAGTTGTTGAATAAGTGGTTGCGACACAGAGATGGAAAAGAAAAACAGGCAGTTAGTCTAATGAAATGAATGATATTAAAGAGTCAATGACTGAACTCTGAGAAGGCAGCCAGCAAGGGTACTACACTCAGCCAGGGAAGGGAGATAAAAGGAGGTGATATCTAAGCTCAGTTTTGAGGGATGTGAGAATTTACCATGTTAAAGAAAGGAGGAGGGGAGTTTCTAGAAAAGGAATAGCATACGAAAGCCTAGAGATAAGAGGACTGATCAAAGTAAGATATAAATGGTTGAATAGCATCTACCAAAACTTCATGGCTGCAAGGAAAACCTAAGAATGTGAGCTTTGCTGAATTTTACAAATGTAATAGTTAAGCTGGAATGAAGTCGTACTTTATTGGAGTGGAACGTAACTGCTCTGTCTGTGTCCTTGTAAGGGGCCATGTGAAGACACACAGACTTATACTGGGAAGATGGCCATGTCATTTTGCAACAAGCCAAGGGAACCTAAGGAATTTGGGGAGCATAGAAGTTAGCAGGGAAAAGGAAGTATTCTTCCATAGAGCCTTCAGAAGGGGTGTGGCCCTGTCAACCTTGAGTTTAACTTCTGGCCTCCAGAATTGTGGGAGAATAAATTTTCATGGGTTTAAGCAGCCTAGTTTGTGATAATTTATTAGGGCAGCCCTGGGAAATGAACATAGATGGTCTTATCAAAGCCTAGTCAATGGAAAAGTGGAGAGAGAGGGTCAGCGATCAGGAATGTTGTCTTAGGAGACTCATGAAGGCAGCATTGATAAAAATATAGTAAGAGTTTAAAAGAGAGCCTCCCTGGTGGCACAGCAGGTTGAGCACTGCACTGTGAAGCATCTACTGCACTGTGAAGCACCCGCTGCACAGCAACATGAGTTCAATCCCCTGCCAGGGGGGATCTCCTGCCTTGCCCGCTGTTCCCCTCAGCAGTGTATTTCAGTAGATTTTCCTGTTCTGTTCCCCTCTCTGTCTCTGGTGAATCCTCTCACCTCCTGTGAGTCTGGCCTGTACCTCAGCTCTTGTATGCATACATAAAATAAATCTTTTTTTTAAAGAAAAGGGTTTAAAAGAAAACAGATGAACAGGCATTCTTTATGTCCTCTGTAGAGGATACTGATAGGTACCTGTGATTGACTAGCTGGACACTTCTGGTTAGTAAGTCCTTCTGTTAGCAGGAGTTGAGCCATTTGCTTATGGAGATTCTGTTGTGTTTATTCCCAAGTCTATTTCTGTCCACTGTACTTATAATTATGCACTGTATTAGTCAGAATGCTTTTGAAGTGTCTTAATGTTTTGCCCGTTTTTTTTTTTTAATTAAACTACCAATTGTTTGGAATACTATTAAGCAATCAAAATGAAAAACTAGGGCCATTTATAGAAACATGGATGGAGCTAGAAAGACATATACTCAGTGAAACAAGTCAGAAGGCAAGAGAAAAATATTGATGGTTTCATTACTAGGAGGAATGTGAAAGAGCAACAGTTACAACAACCACAAAAAAAAAAAATAAATAAAAAGAAGAAGAATGAGCTCAAGGAAAAGGGCAGTTACAACCAAAAGCAATCAAAGGAAAAAACAAAAAACAAAAAACTCAACAAGACCAAAAGGTCAAAGATAAACCAAAGGGACCATGGGGAGACAAGGGAAGGGAGGGCAAAGAATGGGATGAGGGCAGAACGTGCACAAGGGACTGAGGTGAGGGTGCACGGGTGGAATGGTGGTGGGTACTCCCTGGGGAATACAAATGATGTCAAATATATTTAAATAAAGAAAATTAAACTGCCAATTGTAAAGGAGACATTTTTGGAGTGGTTTTCTTTCTGATTTTTTTTTTAAAGATTTATTTATGCATACAAGAGTTTGGGTTTAGGCCAGAGGTGTGGTGGTGGGAGTGAGAGGATTCACCAGTGTAATAGTTAAGCTAGAATGAAGTCATACTGTTTGAGTGGTGTAACTCCTCTGACTGTATCCTTATAAGAAATCATGTGAAAACACGTGGATTGACTGAAATACACTACAGAGGGAAGCAGTGGGTGAGACAGGAGAGCTCTGCCTTGCCATGAGGGCCAGCTTTCCCGCTGGGGATGGAACTGGTGCTGAAGTGGTTGCTTGTAGCTTCATAGTGCTATGAATTAACACCTTGTACTACCAGGGACACCCTGGGAGTGTTTTAAGAAAAATAACTGAGGAAATTAAGGCAATGGATGTTTGATTATATGTCATATATGGACACATGAATACATACTTATACATTTGAAGTTTAGGTGAAATATTTAAGATACGTATTTTTTTGCAGTTTTCTGCGTAAGCCAACTTCCCTGAGTGAACTGGGTAAGAAAGTTTCTGTTGTATATTGGTCAAGAGACAATTTTAGCAGATGCCAGCTTTAGGGTTAATGAGAACTTTTTTTCAGTCACAATGAGTTTGGAACAAATTTTCTTCTCACCTGGCAAGTAACTGTTTTAGGAAGTGGATTTGGGATCCTGGTACACTACATTTTGAAGTGGAAATGATGTCTGCTATATAAACAGAACTACAAACATTGTCTTGTTTCTCAGACCTGAGAATTTATTTTAGTCAAGGTCATAGGTGCCGTTACTGGTGGCGCCAAAAACAAAAACAGGTTCTTATTTTGCTTTTTATCGCATTGTTTATGGTGTACCTCACTAACACAAAAAGAGTATAGTTGTCCTTTAGTGGAAGTTTTATCGTTAGTTCTCGTTTTACTTCTTGAAAAATATGTTTCAGGTGCTAATCCCTAGCCCACATATGATCTTTCAGAATACTGCCCATTTACAAGCTGGTAGAGTATGTGTATTTTTAGTGTATTTGAATTTCAAATTAAATATTTTTTGATAAACTTTAACATTCATTTAAGTTTCCAGAATATATATGAACTCATGACTGGGCATTTGGCCTATTAGGAAATAGGCCAAGTGATGAAGGAATTTAGCCTGCCTTCAAAATTTTGTCATGGATAATTCATCAGTGAATAATTAAAAATTATTAATCAGGCAGCAGATATTGTTTAAATGTCTAGCATTTAAGTTGAAGTTTAGGTGAAATAACACCATGTGTTAGGCATGGTGCTAAGTGCTGGCATCTGATAAGCAAGAAGAAGAAAGACTTCATCTAGTTCCGGAAATTCAAATTAGCATGATCTTTGTTTTTTGAGATCAAAACTAAGATTTCCAGGCACAGTAGTTGTAAACTTTAAAACCCTATTGGAATATTCAATACCAATAAACGTTATCAGGAGGAAAGAGAGTGCTAAAATTTAGGTCCCAACATTTAAGAAGTCATTTTCTCTGTTTAAAACCACCAGTTAACTATTCAGTAGCATACAAAGGGCTTGGTAAAATATTCCCTTGGTGTTAGTGTGGTGTGTTGTAAAGACCATGATAGAGAATAAGTAGACACGGTGTCCAGTCTTACCTCTGCCAATAACAGGCTCTGTGACCTTGGGCAATTCACTTTAACTCCCGGGTCTCCATATCCCACTTTGCCACTGACTGGATGAGGTGATGTCTACATTTTCTTCCTGTTGTAAAATTCTAATATATTATAAAATTTCAAGGCTGTTTGAAGGACCCAGAGCATCTTTTATAGAATTTTTGAACTACTTCATTACCCTCACTGCACAGCATGATATCTGAAAGTATAGTTTTTGTCACAGAAACATTATAAGATTCAATCTACCTTCTTTCACCCCATTAGTGCTCCTGTTGCAGGGAGCTGGTAAGAAGAGGCCAAGATCATCTTTGCTGATAATGAGGAGTAGTTGAAGGAACTGGAAATGTTTAGCCTGGACTAGCATGGCCACGGGAGAAATAAAAGCCGGTGTGGAGTAAACATTCGGTGTTTCAAGCATAGGCAAAGAACAATGTGCAAAGAACAATGAGACATGTTTTTTGTCCTCAAGAAACTCTGCTTGGTGGAGGAGACAGAAACATAAAAAGATGTGATATGTCGTAATGTTGAGCAGAAAGGGTTGGACTATGGTGGAGATAAGATGGGCCTACAAAGGGAAGAGAATGTTTTTTATATTTCCCCAGAGAGAAAAAACAATTGTATTTGAGTAAAAGTCACAGAGGACAGATTGACTCATTATAAGAAGGGGCTTTCTGATAATTAGAATGATCTCTCATTGATGGTGTACCTTGGAAGGAGAGGAAGACTATTTACACTAATGAAGAAGATTCTGGATACATTGCTTGGTCACTGCACTGGTGGGCGACTGGATCTGTCAATCTTTAACTGGCCTGTGGCCACTCAGACTTTATGAGACACTCTCAATTAACCATCTTTCACTGGAGTCATCTCCTAGGAAGCATAAAGCAGATTTCACAATATCAAATGAAAACAACAACAGGAAACTATGAAAAAGAGTCATTTTCCCTTCACCATTGCGATCTCCATTCAGTAGCTTTTATTGTAGAAAGAATGCACAACCCCAGATATAAATAATAGATACAGAGAAAAAAATCCAAGGAAACCTCATTCCCTAGCAAGTAGTAAATTACATGACTTTAGAAATGAAGAATGCAGGAATGCAGCTTGCATAAAAGGTAGCTATGATAGGATTTACTCCAAAAACCTAAGCTAAGGTTTCCTTTGAACCTGTTGCTTTTAAGCTGCATGACTCACTGACAAAATTCACAAAACAAAAATGTGATCACTGTGGATTATGCTGCCATTGCTGATAACATGCTGGCAATGATTGTAACAAGATTTGCCAAGTACACATTGACCCTCTGAGTCACAGTGGTTCCTATGGAGATTAACACCATCAATGGTGAGAACAGCAGCCTAGAAGTGCGATTGGCCTTAGACAGGGAGGAGAAAAATGGCAGTATGATCCTCTAGAAACTCAGCAATTGGAATGAAAATGGAGCGTGGGGTAGTAGAACTCAGGAGAGAAAATGACCTATAATGCATAGCAACCTACTTTAGCTCTTCCTGCAAATGACTGGGGAAAAAGTGTGGTTCTTCGCAGATAGGCTGCAATCTATTTTTATTTATCTGGCCATTTCTAGCAAGTTCTTCTCTAATCCCAGGTAGCTTATCTTTTCAAAGTTGCCTGTCTGTCACCTTACCACTGACCAAGTGATCTTGACACTGGCAATATTAAATCTAATTAACATTTTGAGGTTCAAGAGCGGGAAGGGCACAGGTCACTTAGACCTGTCTTGGCAGATTTTAATTTTCTTTCTGGATAAAAAGGCTTTTACTACTTGAAGAAAGTGTGCCTTGAATTTCATGATCTAAGATGTCTCAGGTATTTGCATTTTTGAGAGTTAGAGTCTATTTTTCCTTGGAAGTTTTGGGAAGGCATGTTCTGTTCCAAACTCCTATTTTCCTTGTCTCTTGAGATACAGACAGTTCTGCCACAACCTTTCACAAGAGGCTTTATGTGTGGGCTTAGCTTCTGGTATCTGAGTCTTCAGTCTTCTCACAAAAGAGGGGAAAAGTTGGGAGATATATGCATTTTTCAAATCAAGATCGGTGGACCATGGTTAGCTCAGGTGAATCAGAGAATATATGGTGAACTATGCTTTTTTCTTATTTTTTCTGTATTAGCAGTTGTGCATAATGCCTATTAGCTGCTGAATGATTATACAGATGTAAGAAGAATAACTGGTTCCTAGAAAAATCAGATTAAATTATATCATAGATAACCACACTGAAATGAAAATGTGTTACCTTGGAAAGGAAAGAGGATACTGGCTTTCAAAGGAATGACAAAGCATTTTTGGAGAAAATTTGCACTAGGAAGACAGTTGGAGAGAGAAAACATCCCATCATTCTTTAAAATGTTAGTTGCTGATGACTATTCTATCCATATGGACATACGACTTTGTGCGGAGGGAAGGCATTGGGGTGTGCATGGCTGCACCATCAGCTGCACCTTTGACTATTGGTGTCATTCTAGACAAGTTTGTCAAGTTCATTGGGGTTCACTTACCTGGAAAATATGGACTGATATTCCCATCACCTCCTGCTTTAAACACAGCACTTGACAGAGTAAATACACAATAAATGCTAGTGATGGTGATATAATGATCATGATTGTCAAGAGATCCTGCCCCTTCATTCTAAATTCCATGGTTCTGAAAAAGGAATTTTACACATAAAACTTATTTTCAAAAAGTTATTAGACATAGAAAGGTTCTGCCTTATAGCAAGCTCAGAGTTATATTTCAAGTTCGGAAGCAACTTGAAATTATAGTGTTATACTCTAGAAATGAGCTTTTCAAAGACTTATGTTTCCTGATCTTGTTTGATGGCATCTGGTTTACTGTGCTACCCTGCGTATGTCAGAGAACCTGCTTATCATGGTGCCTAAGAGCTCAAGGTTATATTCCTGTTCTGCCACTTACCAGCTGGGTGACTTTGGGCAAGTTATGGAAATTCAGTTTCAGTTTTCTGTAAAATGAGTTGAAAACAGACATGTCTAATAGTATGGTTGTGAGGATGGCAACATATATAAATACATGAAAGTACCTAGACCAGTTCCTGTCTGGTACAGAGTGCACATTCACAACTATGAGATATTTTCTTTCTTTCTGAAAATTTAAGAATTTGGTAAGGTATCACATTTCAATCTTATTCATTTATAAATTAATTTGTCATGACATTTAGTAGAAAATATATTCAATTGATGGCACTCCTGTAGTTGTTAACTCTGCTTTGGGTTTTGTTCTCAAGTCTTCTTTAAAAAAAGAAAAGAAATAAAACTTAGTGTTTGTGCATAAAGGAAAAAGTCTCTACATTTGAGGGCTGATGCCACCTCTCTCCCCACAAGATGGCGCAGTGTTCCTTCCCGTCCATGTTTAACTACCTGAGGGAGGCGGGGAATTTGATCAGCATCCAAAGAATCACCTCATCGCTCCCTGCAGAGAGAGCACCAGACTTCATGTTCTGTCAAGTACATATCGCTAGTGCTTGCTTGTGATGTCCTAGGAATCACATGAAAGCTAAAGCGACTTTAGCTTTTAATTTTTTTCTTCAGTATTTATACTTGACCTTTCAAGGACGTATTTTGTCTGTTGCTCCTTACAGCTGTAAGATGGTATTAGAGTGAAGAGTGAGATAGAGTTTGCCTCCTGTCTCCGTAGATAGACTGCTTTACTAAAAACATACAGGCAGATGCAATAGAAACAAGTTTATTTTAATCTATTGGAGGTAGAACCCCGTGTTCTACCTCCAAACAAAGTGTCCTGCCTCTTCCCACTCTGTCTTGGCCTGTTACCTGTGCTCCTCAGGCACCAGCTGCCTTCTGCTGCCAAACCCTCCTCACTGAGGCCTTATTTGGACCCTCCTTGTCCCACTTACTCTGTTCCCTCCTGAAAGCTTAACTTCTGAGAGTCTTCCCTTAGTTTATTAAATCTCGTGCGTTAAAGGAATCCAGGCTCCTAACATTACTGTGCAGACATATTATCCTGAGAAAGAAACACATTTAATTTTTATCCAAGGTACTGATAATCCCAGAAATCGGAAGGTGCGGGTCTCTGTACAAAGACTGTTAGCTTTTTTTCATGGGTTATATTGTTATTCTTTTACTAAGTTTGTATTTTAGAAAGCTCATTGTGGAACTTATGAACTTATTTGAAAGTTCATAGAAGAAAGACTAGATACTAAGACTCTTCATTTCCAGAAAAAAAAAGTTGTAGCTACATGAGGAGAGGGATGTTAACTAAATATTTTGTGGTGATCATTTTACAGTTTCTACAAATGTTAGTCACTCTGTTGTACATGTAAGCTTACACAATGTTGTATGTCAGTTATGTTAATAACACTACAGAGCTATCATAGTTTTACTCTCTGCCACTTCTCTCACAGAAACCCAAGTCACAGAAAGCAGGCGCCTTCTCAGATTGTGTCAAATTGCCCTTGGGTAGAGAGACTAACATGGAGCTAATGGGAATCAAACGGCCAAACTCAGCTTTCTGGTAAGAGCTGATCTTGGCTACTTCCTTACGGAAAGACCTTGCTGGCATTGCTCGCATCTTCCCCTCCTGTGCCATCTGAAATCTGTGCCCCGAGCCTGCTGGCAACTTTCTGAATTTCTTTATTTCAGAATTGGCACCATCTTCTTTCGTCTGTAACTTTGGAATGTTCTGTCGTATCATCCCATGACGTGGGCTGAAGATGAGAACTGTTCACTCGCTTACCAGTTTCCATAATGAAGAATCTTCTCTTGCCCCCAAAGAATCTGAGTAACACACTCTTCACACACAGCAATTGCTAGTTTATCATTTTGAACTCAATTTTGAAGTCATGAAGGCTACCATATGTTTTCATTTCATAACAGAATGGAGTGACTTTCACTTGCTCATTTTCACATTTGTGACCTTCCAATCCATTTGCCCAGACTATCTCAAATGATCTTTAGAAATATATTTTTTGAAGATTTTATTTATTTATGTATACAAGAGCTGGGGTATAGGGTAGAGGCATGGGGGGTGAGAGGAGTCACCAGAGACAGAGTGGAGAGCAGAACAGACAGATGGACTAAAATACACTGCTGAGGGGAGCAGCTGGCGAGGCAGGAGAGGTCTGCTGTGCCATGTGGGTCACCTTTCTGGCCGGCAATCGAACTTGCACTGCAGTGGCTTCAGTAGCCCCACAGTGTGGCACTCAACCCCAGCGCCACCAAGGAGGCCCTAGAAATATTAAATAAGTTCACTCATCTGTTTAAAACTCTTTATAGACATCCCATTCTCTATTCCTGACATCTTTTAGATATTTACTTCAGATTTCTGATAATAATTTGTAATATTTTCACCTACTCATTAGTTTAGGTGTTTATTATATATTTTCCTACTTAGAATGGAACATTTGTGAATAGGAATCTTGTTGATCTTGTTCTCCAAAATATCCTTGTTAGCTAGTACAGAGTTGTACATAAGAGGCAATAATTGGGGAACAAATGCTATTCTTTAGCTGTCTGTCACTTTTTATGACCTAGAGCTCCCAAAATCTATGTGCAAAGAAAATGACAAAGTGATAATAGCAGGCAACAAAATGACCATTTATTGAGCACCTACTGTGTCAGGTATTTCATGTACAATTTCTCTATTTCTTGGATGTTGTAAGGTTGATATTAATATCTTAGTTTCATGGATGAAGAGGGAAAAGTGATTAACCCAAAGGCAAACAGAGCTGGAAAAAAACCTGTATGTGTCTGGTTTCAGAACTGATTTTATTCTGTTATCCCAGGCTTTGTCTTTATCATTAAATCCTTACATTTTCCCATCTCTGAGGATGCTTTTGTTATAACACAAGGTACAGAGAAGCATTTAGGTAAATGTAACATTTACTTTCATATTTTCTATCATGATTGCAGACATAGAGATATTAGGGAGAAAATACTTTTAAAAAAATTCATACAATAGTCATGGTATCCTCAAAGATTTTTCAAACTATGAAGTATCTCTGTCTTGGAGGCTGCTGGATCAGTGATAAGCCTCAACATCCAGAGGGAAAAGCAATTCTTTGTATAGCCTAGAGTTTCAAGTATATTCCCATTTATCTGGGTTCTGGAAACAGAGCAGGTTTGCTGTTTTGTTATTCCCTCAGGTGAATAACCATAACTCCGATGGGGAGACATTCCTCCAGTGCTCCTCTGTTAGAAGCACCACAGTGCAATAATTCAGGGGAGCAGCTAGTTGGTGGGCAACTGATGCAAAGAGGGAAATGCCAAGCCCGTCTACTGGTGGTGGTGGTAGCGCTGGTGAAATAGGGGCGCATAGCAGAAGGCCAGGGCCTGGCAAAGGAGGCTGGGAAGGGTGGAAACATCCAGCACAACTCACAGTGGTCCATCCGAGGTGACGTCTGGCAGATACCTTGTTATAACACAACTGGTTTTGTGGGTGAATCACACGCCTGGAGATGCAGAGAGAAATATGGAGGGATTTTGTAGGGGGATGGGTTCTGTATTAACTGATGGAAGATGGGTTATTACTGAGACTATGGACACAGTTGCACCCATAGACAGGTTTAGCTTGTTCTAGGGCATGAAAAGTTCTACATTATAAGATAGTTGAAAGGACTGATTAGGATCATTTATATGAAATCTCTCTGTGCCTGGCATGGTGCAAGTGACCAGCATGGTTAATCTGCTCCCTCACCCTTATTGTGTTCTTTTAGAAATATAAACTGTAATCAGCATGCTGTCTGCTATCAAAGTTACTTTTTTCATTAAATGCTACAATTGCTTTTCAAAAAAATAGATAAATAAAAGGTACTTTTTAGGAAGAGTATAATTTTTTGAAGATTCTACTAAGTACATTAGAATAAAAGTTCACTTGAATATTTTGAACATTGGGATACCTCCATTTTATAGATGAAGAGCAGAGATGACAAGGTAACTTGCCTAATCTGCAAACTGCATCACACAAACCCAGAGTTCACCACTCACGTAGTCTATGGAAATGCAGTGCACAACCTGGGCAACTGTACACAGCAGCCCTGGAGGACTCCAAATTATCATCTTTTCCCTAAGAAAAGGTAATTTGTGAGAGAGCAAAGGATGCTATAGCAGCAGGAAAGATGGAGATATTAACTTTGAGTCTTTTATCTATTTAAAATGCATAGAGTTATAAGATAAATTGTATGCAAATAGCTTTAAACTCATGGATTTCCCTTTATGGCAGGACCAATGGGAGACATGTCTCTAAGACTTTAGTACCTGAAAACATTAGTTTTGTGGGAACTAGGTATTGCTTCATTTCATGTAGAGTATCTTTCTTTAATAGACAAGTCATCTATTTGTTTCAGATACTTAAAGGCTTAGACCTGGATTGGGCTTCCAGTTATCATAATTGTGTTTGAGGTTATGCTGTGCCCTCTGTGGGCTGATTGTCTCTCTTGCCTCACAGATCATTTTTTTTAAACCTCTGCTGTGCTTTCTTTGAAATATTTATGCTTTTATATTGAATCACAGGCAGTTTTGTGGGTCAGTTCACATCCTTGGTTGTAGAATAGACTAAGTGCAAGTGGTGTTGGGAATTGTTCCCCCTAAAAGGCACATCAAGTGGACCCCCATTTGCAGCCTCTGTTCCTTGTATGGCATGACCAAGTAAAACAATTTGAGACACGGTCAGTGTTTGATTGTTTGATGTAAATGATTCCTGGCTATTTCACGAGCAGGAATATTTCCTGTTATTTGCAGGGGAGAGTTGCTGTTCCTATGCTGATTGATTGTATAATGACAGTCCAGCTGTAAAGGCCATCATCTTGACACATTTAATATTACATTTGGTCCACTGAGGGCTGCCTTGATTTTGATAAACAGTTGGCTGAAGGGAAAGCCTATCTCTTGGTAGGGCAGCCATGGAAGTTTATAGAAATAAGAATGTAGTGGTCTTAGTGGAGTAAAGATCAAGAGAACTGTACACGATTCCTGCAGTCTAGTCTGTTCCCTCTATGTGCCATGAGGCAGCACATTTAACATCTGCCTGAGTGGGACATGGTCTCTATTTCCACTGAAGAGGAAAGAAATATAAGGAAAATATTCCAGGAGATTTTAATCTTGGTTAGTCGTTAGAACAACACTAAAAGATAATTTCTAATATGTTTATCTGTCTTATGGAGATAATCAAGCTTCAGAAAGGTTAAGGGACTTTCCCAAGGTCACACATCTGGACTGCAGAAGGGCTGGGATTAGGAATTGGTTAGGTGGAACCCCAAATGTGATCAGAAAGTTGCCCTCAGCATGCAGTCTAGTTGCTTTTCTAATATTAGGACGAGATTGTTAGCAGCAAAAATCTAGCTTTTAGAAGCCACTGATGAAGTGGGAAATCACAGTGCTTCCAGGTGGGGGAGGTCTCTCTACCGTCGTGTCTGGTGGTGCAGTTCGTGTGTAGGAAGTAAACAAATCTCTTTGAATCCTACATGTTTGTCAGCCTCCGAAGGGTCTTTGAGGTGGCTTGTATATTGATTGTCTGGAGTTGTCTGCGTGATGTTTTGTGATCAAAAGGCAAGGTACCAACAAACCACAGCTGCTGTTAGTGCTCCAGAGGGCAGCCTGTCCAGACAAAGAAAATCTTTATCAGTTGCTTGTCATGGGAAAAACTGCCTTTGCTCTGTACTGCCGCCTTCTGGTTGGGTTAGGAACCCATCAATTCAGAGAAATAGAATCTTTTTTAAATTTGGTATTAATAATTCAGGACAGAGTTCAGGGTATTCTATGCTTTAAAAGTCCAAAGCATGCGAGAAGTATGTAGTTATATTTTCTAAAGATGTAGTACAACTACTGGTAGCTTTCTGAGGAAGCAGGGGACTTAACTATTGTCATTGACCTTGACTTCCTGGAATCCTCTGTGACCACTGTGGCGAAAAGACCATCCATTCTGGATAAGTATCATTTCTGTAAGTCTTAGGGGGCACCTTGTCATTTCCGCACTCCTGTTAGCTGCGCGAGGTGAGAAAAACCTCTGTATGTCATGGGGAAAAGGACTAGATAAACAATGCGAGCGGTGTGTTTACAGATATGCAAATAAGCATGCAAATTAGACTCCTGTCGGCTTCATTTAGAATGTAATTTAAAATTAATTAAAAATTAAGAGGTAAATTAGAAACTAACATTCAACACCATATGGGAAAACACACGTATTTATCAGTGTGGCATATATGTATACCACATGGGTGGAGACTAACTTTTGTATACAAAAGTCCTCCATTTTGATATTGCATAAAATCAATGTAGGGAAATCCGATATGTTGTAAGAAATTTTTTTAAGCATTCCATGAATTAAAATTCACCATAATTTAAGGATTAAATGAATACATTTGAAATGCATTAAATTCTCTGCAAACTTAGACTAAAGGACAATTGGAAAGTGAAATGATAAATCAGGTACAGTTTACCTCCATATGCTGTAAAATATTCGTGTAACTCATTTTTCTCAAATGGGGTCATTGAGCACATTCACCCTGGCAGGCCTTTTGCATATTGTTAATATGCGATCTATACTTGGAAAGTAATGATTTCCCTTTCTCAGCCACTCAGGAGTTCTGGGTGATTAATGAGTTAATGGCTGCATCCACACAAGGCCAAAACAACTCATTGAAAAGTGAAAAATTCAATCACTTCACTGACTGTTTTGTCTACAAACAACCAAACAACCTCTGTGATTGATTTTCTTTTCAGGGAATTGATTGCTATTTTTTGGCAACTTCATTGAATTAACCAATTGTTTGATACAACCAGAATGTGAACTAACTCCTTATGAGAATGTGATAAAACATGTCTATACCAACCTTTCCGTATCCCTAAAAACACATGTCAGCGAGGATTCCATTTATAGCACCTATGTTAGAAAATTAGAATTATTCCAAGTCTAGTGATCTTGGACAAATATTTAATTATACTGAAATATAAGTAGTTCTTTTAAGATGATGAAAAGTAATGCTTAGAGCCTCTTCTTTTTTGAAAGATTCACAGAGACAAAGGAATCTGAAGTCAAGTTGAATAAAATGACCACAGGCCATACATGTTATAAAGGACAAGACAGTACTATTAATGATAGTGAAATACAAAATTATAAAAAATGTAAAACCTACAAAGTTTCAGAGGTTAGTGCAAATGGTGAGCAAGTTGGGAATTTGGAAGTATGCTCTGAGGACCAGAATGATCGTGTTCTTATGTTCAACATTTTAAAATGCTGAATTTCGGAAATCAGTATGGGAAAAGGGAGATTTAAGAAAAAGTAATGTGTGCTCTTAGCTAATATCCAGATGTATACACTGTCTTAGTATAATTGAATGCTGAATAAAAATACCATCTTATATTCATTTATCTGTTGACTTTGATTGCCTTATTTTTGCAGTGCTTGCAGGCTCTGGTTAAAGTGATAAAAATATTATTTTCTAATTTTTTTAAATGTTGGAGTGAAGAGCAGGTTTAAACACACCTGTTAAAGAACCAATTAACATTTGAAAGGAAAGAAAGTTAAATTGTAGGAAGCTTTGCTTTTATTTGTCCTAATTTGAAGGTGCACCAGGTGTGCTAAGAGGAAAGGAAAACTATTATTGTTATTTGCCTCAACTGAATGCAAAGTATTCTGTTTAAAAATGGTAGAAATTTATTGCAGTTAATGGCATCACAGAGTACACATGAACCTTGGTGATCACTTACTCTATTTAATTCCCAGTGAATCTACTGGGACTCAGAAAGGTAAAATGATCCATTGAGGTCATAAACCCCACTCAAAGTCATGAAACTAGTTTGTGCTGGAGTCAGAAGACATTTCCAGATTTCCTGATGCAGCCTCGTAAACAGTCCCTGTGAGCATGTCAGTAACGTATGAGAAACATAAAAATGTTTAAAGTTGAAAGGAAATGTGCAAATTCATTTCAGGAACTGCATTTGGATAGAGATTGCAGTAGATGGAAGAGATCGTACTGAGACTTAAGGAAGTTGAGACAGCTCAGCATCCCCTTTCTGAGTTGCAAAAGCTAATGTCATCACAAGCAGTTGCAAAGCGCTGTCCAAAGGACTTTCCAGGTTCCCGGAGAGGAGATGCAAGTCTGGCTGATGTGAGAATAAACACAAAGGAACACAGAGAGGGAGGTTAGGATGAACTTCCTAGTTTGGAATTTGTTGAAGCTATTCTCAATGTAATGTAAGAGAATTTCATTTCTGGAAAATGGGGATTGAAAGAGAGGAGTTTTTAGAAGCTAGTGCTGTAGATGCTGTGAGTGTTACAGTGTTGAGGGTAAAGGTGAAAGCCAAGAAAGATTGTGCTCAGATGAAGCCAGGTGGTGGTGAGAAAACCCAGACTGGTGAGAATTCCGTAGGACCTGTGATAATCAGGGAAGGAAAAAGCTCAGATGCGTATTTGACTCAAATGTAATTTAATGAAGTGTCCGTAGAACTATGATGCTTCTCTTAGGAAAACTGACAGCTTGCCACTAGACATTGCATTTCTGTTGTGGCTTAATTCATTCACCTTCAGTAGACATGGTGGAGGTGTTTGTCCACCCTGAGCCTGAACCAATGGCAAAGTGGAAGAAGGCTGGTGTCATTTTTCAAGAAAGAGGGGCTGCTAATCAGAAATCTGGGACCACACACTCTCAGCAGTCATGAAACCCCCAAATTTCACAGGATGACCACATGGCTTATATATTGATAGGACACAGAATTGAAGGCATCTTTCTATTCAACAGAGTGGGAAGAGGTCATACAGAAGAGAGAAAGAAGTGAGGTGGTCAGTTGTTATTTTCTCTCTTTTCAGTGGGCAGTGGGGCTTGGAGTAAGAAGTCACCAAGTTGGGATAGTCATAGTTTTTTTTTTTTTTTAAAGATTTATTTATTTATGCATACAAGAGCTGGGGTACAGGCCAGAGGCGTGGGAGGTGAGAAGATTCCCCAGAGACAGAGTGGGGAGCAGAACAGGCAGATTAACTGAAGTACACTGCTGAGGGGAGCAGCGGGCACAGCAGGAGAGGTCTGCCACACCATGTGGGTCCCCCCTCTGGCCGGCAGCAGGGATCTAACTCGTACTGCAGTGGCTGCGGTTTGCTTCATAGTGCGTTGCTTAACCCACTGCACCACCAGGGAGGCCCACCATGACTCTTCTTTAAAACCCTTTCTAAAGGCTTCTGATATTATTCAGTCAAAAGGCAATGTTCTTTAAAATAGCCTGCAAGTTCCTTGTCAGTCTGACTCCTAATCTCCCACTGTGCCACCAGGGAGGCCGGGATAGTCATAGTTAAGGAGAGGATCTACTGGTGTTCTCGTGGGGCCCTGGTTTCTCCTAATGAGGATACTGGGTCAATAGCCAATTGGCCTGGCGTGGCAGCTGAAGGACACTTTAGTCCCCTTACCTTCTCCCCCCAGGTCACTGTCACAATAGGGAGAGAAGCAATGGGAGAGCAGAGCTGCTTGAAAGACAGAGCAATTTTATTCAGGAGATACTGGGTATTCCCTAAAGCTGCCTTTTGAATTATTGGATCAAACTAAATTTAAACTGGGTTAGACATTTAGTTAATTTATTTTTTTCTAACCAGCAGGTGGAAGTTAGGAGGAAGACAAGATTATAGACAAAATAAAGGCATTGCATTTTCTCTGATAAAAGTCTGTTAACATTTCATATCCTGTTGGTTTTCCAGAAAATATAGAGATGCTTTGTAAGAAAAAAAATCTCAAAATTGATGTGATGGATTAAAGATGGGAAAACATGTCCTGGAATGCCTAATGGGACCATTAGTCTGTCTCCTCTCACACAGATCAGCAAGGCTGAATGTGTGTGTGTTTTTCTCTTTGATAAAAGAAAGCAGTTTAATTCAGCAAGGCAATTATTTTATTGCTCAGTAAGACTTAATCTTTGGATTGAGTGAATTTCTTGTGCCTGTTATTTTGTGGTTTGTGTTTTCAGTGTTACTATGACAGTGAAAATTTCTCCCCAGAAGCTTTCCGTGTGTTTATAAGAGCACGATTCAAGACACTATTTTATCTGGAAATATTCAAGGGTATGTTTAAACAAGGGATGCCACGTGACAGGGGTGAGTCCATCCAACTCAACCAAGGTTGATGTATCCGTATTCAAGGCACTGAGATGAGAAGTGGAGTTTGGGGAGGGGCGGTGCCATGAAGAAACAAAAGATAGAACAGTTTAGGCTGAGGGAGTCAGGAGGGTTTCATAGGCGAGATGGCTTCTGTGATAGGGCTTGGAGAAAGACTACAATTTCTTTAGGTGGAGATTTTTCGTGGGAAAGACATTGTGTTGAAGAGCAAGAAGGAAGAGATGACTAGTGGGTAAGTGATTAGTCCAGAAGCCTGATGTCCCTATAATTTGGGAAGGACAAAGGGTGGAGTGAGATGGGATGAGGAGGGACAATCAGGAGATAATGTGAGTTAGGAAGGTTGGAACTGGAGAAGAGGGGATTCCAATTCTTTCCTTTTTCTTGGGATATTATTGAGGAACAAGTCATTCCACTTTGACACTTTCTAGTTTGAGGGTTGTTGTTGTGGCTGGGGTAGAATGAAATGATTCAAGCTTCTGGTTCTCTGGGGCCTGCTGTGTAGGACAAAGGTCTTCAGGTCTGTGCTGCTCATGTTTCTGTTAGTGGGTTCCATTGGATTAGATGAATATTATTGATTGTGTGAGGAGACTAGGAGTCACCACTCAGGGACCATGGACAGCAGCCCTTGGGCAGAGGGCCAAAAGAACCAGAGGAAGACTTCTTAACAAGGAAGGGCAGCTGGTAGCAAGCACTCCAGTTCTCACTAAGCCTGATGGTGAGTAGAGGGAGTGAAATCTCAAAATAATCACAGGTCCTGCTTTCACACACCCTACTTCATCTAGAAGGTGCAAGCAAAGCAGCCAACTCTTGTGGGTACATATATTGCAAAATCTCTTTGTAGTCTGATCTTTTTAATTTGTCATTTGAGTGTGACACCTGTGTTCATTCATTCTTACACAGATTCCCGAGGTAATTAGTTTCATTGAATATTGCTATGTTGGCATATTTCCCCTGCTCCCATCACTCCTGGGAATATCAAAACAAGAAGACAGGTACGCTTATCATGGAGTTATATTAATAAATTTAATTAACATAAAACAACATTAATCCAATGGCTGGCACCTGAGGCTGGAGAGCTTTCTTTTTCTTACACCGCCAAATTGCCAATCTAGTATCTGCCAGCTAGAGTTTTTTTTTTTTTTTTGAAAGTCAGCTTAATTGGTGTATATAATTTACATATAGTAAAATATTTCCCTTTTAAGACTGCAGTTTTATGAGTTTTGACAAATGTAAGCAGCTGTGTAATCACCACAGTCATGATAGAATTTTTTCTCATTACTCCAAGATTCTCTGTCCCCTTCATAGGTAATCCCTTTCCTTCACCCCAGGAAACCACTGGTTCTTGCCACCATAAGTTTTACCTTTCCTGTAATTTCACCTTCCTTTAATGTCTTTTCAGTGACTTCTTTCACTTAGCATAAATACTTTCCAGACCCATTCAGCTGTACAATGTATCATATTGTTCCTTTTATTGCTGAGTAGCTTCTCACTGTATATTTTGTGTTTGTTTTACCATTTAGTGAACATTTGAATTATTTTCAGCACCTAGTGATTATGATAAAAGTTGCTCTAAAACTTTACTTCTAGGTTTCTGTGTAAACATGTGTCCATTTCTCCCTACCTGGGTGTGGGATTGTTGGATTATATGGATAAGTGTGTGCTTAGCTTTAAAGAAAATTCCAAACTGTTTTTGATAGTGATTATACCCCTTTGTACTCCCAGTAGCAATATAGGAAGGTTCTAGTCACTCCATATTTCCACCAGCACTTTGTATTTTCAAATTTTTTTTGGGTCATTGTAATAGTTGGATAGTAGCATGATTTTACAGATTTAAACTATTTCTTTAGTGAGTAATGATGTTGAGCATATATTTTTGTGCATATTTTTCATGCCTACTTTTCCATTGTATGTAGAAGTCACTTGCTTTGGGGAAAGACTAGGGATATAGGTCACTGGATCAGAAGAGTTGTGAGATAATCCATTCTTTTAGGGTCAGGTGATTTTTGACAAAAGTCCTAAGATAATTCAGTGGGGGAAAATAGCTTTTTTTTTTTCCACTGCAAAAGTTAGTGTTTCTATTTTTTTTTAAAGATTTATTTATTTATGCATACAAGAGCTGGGGTACAGGTCAGAGTTGCGGGAGGTGAGAGGATTCACCAGGCACAGAGTGGGGAGCAGAACAGGCAGATCGACTTAAGTACACTGCTGAGGGTAGCAGTGAGTAAGGCAGGAGAGGTCTGCTGTGCCATGTGCGTCACCTCCCTGGCCGGGGATTGAACTTGCGCTTCTGTGCCGCAGATGCTTCATAGTGTGGCACTCAATCCGCTGCGCCACCAGGAAGGCCCTATATTTTTTGTTTTTGGAAAATAAAGTCTTTATACTTTTAGTAAATTTTATTCATTAACCATTGATTTGCAATATTGTGTAAAATTTGGGAGTACAGCTTCTCACCTCTATGTGCGTGTAAACTTTATCAAATCCACCACAAAGTTCTAATGCCCTTTCCACTATTAGACTGACTCCTTCTACAAAGGATCATTTTTCCCCCCAGAGAGTGGTGCTGAGAGAATTGTACATTGATATATTAAAAAATGAGCTTAGATCTATATTCATCACCACATACAAAAATTAATTTACAATGGTTCGTAGATCTAAATGGTTCATAGATCTACAACCATATAAATGCAAGAAGAAAACAAAGGACAGCAACTTTGTGATGGTGATTAGTCAAAGTATTCTTAAGACACTAAAAGCATGGATCATGAAAGAAAAAACTTGCTAAATTAGACTCAACAAAAAGCTTCTGCTCTTCCAAAAACACTATTAAGAAAATGAAAAATAAAACCACAGAATGGGGGAAATTGTTTGCAAAATATATTTGCACAGTTTAAGTCCAATAAAGTATGGATGTCTAGACTATATAACGAACTTGCCCAACTCAATAAGAACAAAACAACCTCATGACAAATGGACAAGAGATTTGAATGGAGCCTGCTCGCCTTAGCTTTTTTTTTTTTTTTTTTAAGGATTATTTATGCATACAAGAGGTAGGATAAAGGCCAGAGTTGCAGAAGGTGAGAGGATTCACCAGGGACAGAGTGGGGAGCAGAACAGGCAGACCTACTGAAATATACTGCTGAGGGGAGCAGTAGGGTAGGCACCAGGTGGGTCCCCTCCCTGGCCGGGCCTCGAACTCACGCTGCTGTACAGTGAATGCTTCACAGTGCAGTGCTCGACCCGCTGTGGCACCAGGGAGGCCCTTGCCTTACCTTTTGAAGGTTGACCCATGACAAGCTACTTTCAGGCTTCTGCAGTGCTGTGGCTGCTACTCTTGAGTCTGAGTCCCTCAAGATCACCCCTTGTGACCTACTCTCTGCTCTTCCTGGACCTGAAAATGATCTCTGCCCACCTGGGCGGGTGCTGCCCTGCCCTCTACATCACCTGTCTACACCCCACGCCCTCTGCCCCTCCAAATAGGAACTTTCTTGAACTATAGAACAGGTGTTTTTCCTTAAGTTCACCGGCTCTCTTCCTCTCCTCCCCTCTCTCTCATCGCTCCCTGTATTTTATCTCTTATTTTTCCTGATAGAAAGAACATTGGTTTGGTGCTGTCACATCACCTTATATCATAAACTTTATTTTATATTGTAAAAAAGAAATTGTTTATATTGTAAAATGTATAACCAGGGAGCATTTGTATTGAGCTTCTCTTTGGGGGGCTGAGCTTATTATCCTTTTCAGTGAGGAGGAATAGCCGTTCTAATGCACCACTTATTTGAAAATGCTAAAATAGATTCAGATTTCAGATTCAGATACTTTTAGGATTTACTTCCTCTCACTGAAAAAAATCTCTTCATGTCTCCACAGGAAGGAGACAGGAAGAACCGGGAAAGACCCGTCTTTGTGAGGGGCTTCGCGCTGCCATTCTGAGAGGCACAGTCTCTGGCAGGCAGTGCACGGTGGTTCTCCAAGCATTTCTGGGGTCGTGGTGGGTGCTGACCCTTCACAACTGGCCCTCTGCTCCAGCGTGAGCTGGGAAGCCAAAGGGGACTGAAGTGGAGGGGGCTGCTAGATCAGGCTCCTGGGAAAACCTCCCTGTTTGTAGGAGAGTGATGGTTTTACAGATCTGACAGAACATTGTTTTATGAGTCATGTGACTCCATGTGCCAGTTGCCCTGAATGAGGGCTGTGGCCCCAACCTTTGCTGAAAGAAGTGACTAGTCTGGAACTCTGGTTGTTCCTCTTAACTACTCTCAGAGCAAAAGTCCAGGAAAGAGCTTTGGAGATGACTGAACCTTTTAATGGGCTGACTAAGAGAACTTTGATTCCCTCTCCCTCACCCCCCATACACACACACTTATACACATGCATTAGAGGAGAGAGAGGGAGAGAAGGACCTAGTGTTCAGGTAAGGAAATAGACTCCATAGTGATCATTTCTAATTCACACTCCATATTTTAGGAGCTGATCCATCATGACCGCCTTATTGTGATTATGGATTTTCCTCAGCAATTAGAAATGTCCCAGATATTCAACTTACTTGTCGTTGCAATCCATCCTAGAAGTTCTTTGTACAACATTTCATTGCTGCTTGCTTTTGTTCCTGAATTTTAGACAGTAATGATATGTTTGTGTGTGTGTGAAATACTTTCATCTGAGCCCTTTATTTTTAGGGTTAATCTTTGAACAGAGACCCCCATTCTTTTATTTGACATTTATTTAGTTTTTAAAAGATTTATTTATGCATACTAGAGCTGGGGTACAGGCCAGAGTCGTGGGAGGTGAGAGGATTCACCAGAGACAGAGTGGGGGGCAGAACAGGCAGATCGACTTAAGTACACTGCTGAGGGGGGCAGCGGGCGAGGCAGGAGAGGTCTGCTGTGCCATGTGGGTCCCTCCCTGGCCTGGGATTGAACTCACGCTGCTGTGCAGTGGATGCTTCACAGTGCGGCGCTCAACCCGCTGCACCACCAGGGAGGCCCTGACATTTATTTTTTTAATTCAAACTTCTCTGCTAACAATTGTAATTCTGGTGTTTGTTCATTAAGAAATTACAAAAAGGTACTGTGACTTCAGTGTGTTGGTAATTTACCTAAAAAAAAAATCATAAAAGCATCTCAAAAAACTGAGTTGGTGTGTGTGAGGCAAAACTATACCATTTGCTCCAATTCCAGGATCTTTGGCAGATGAGCACGTGGCAGGAGAGAGTAGATGGGCTGGCATGACATTCTTATTTTGTTTTTTCCTTTGCTCCATTTAGTCCTTTTGGAACATTTATGCTGCCAGCTGAGAGTTCAAAATAAAGGTCACAGATCATAGTATGTCTCTGTTGGAAGGAGTCCCTGGCAGCCTTTAGCCCAGGCACCTCATTTTATGGATGAAGAATCTGAGTCAAGATGGGGAACGGGCCCTGACCAATTTCAGCTAATCTGCTGGAGTGAGGAGTGTTCTCATACCTTGTGGCTGTCATTTCTACATTTTTCTTCTCTAACAGTTTGCTTGTCTCCCTAGTTCTGCAATGCATTGGAAGCAGCTATAGTTTGAATATCAGTCTAACACATCTCTCTTAAATGTCTTGCTGTTAAAAAGCTTGTCTCTCAAATTCAGTTTGTTTGACATCATATTTTAAAAACCTTTGTTTATGTGAGGGGGTAACTGAGTTGAAAAGCACAGAAAAAGATGCTGTTTTCTGGTTGGTTGCTTCTCTCCTAGTGTGTGATGCTTGGGAGAACTGTGTCAAGGCCAAGTTCTCCGTTGGCATCTACCTGAAAGCAAACCTTCCATCTCTGATTCTTCATCAACCCCTTGCTGCCTTCTACGGAGAAAACACTGGTTGTCATTCCCAGAGTTCCCTGCAGAGGGCAGCCTTTCCTTTCCCGTGTTTTACTCTTGCTGGAAAAAGCCCTGGCCTTTGTCTGGAATGGAATGGGCTTGTTTGTCACCTAAGTGCAAATGTCATTTTAGCACTTCGCTGGTCACAACACCCTTTCTGGCCTTTATAGGAAATGACATATTCCTATGTTCTTTGTCTCCAACACATGCTGCAGGAAGGCATGGGCAGTTACTATGCTTTAAAAGGTTGGAGGGAAAAATGCAGAGACCTGTAGGCCAAATACCAGGGAACACAGAGAACACAAATCAGGTTTTGGTGTCACCTGGATCTGCAGAAAGCAGAGAAAAGAAAGGATTGGCTCTATATCCTACTGCTATTAACAAGCTTTCGGCGGTCCTTTCTCTTTCCTGGGTCAGAGGGATATTAAGACAGGACTGTCACTTTCTCGGCCAAATTGGCTCCCTTTCTTGTGTCTTTCTCACCTCCCTTTGCCCAGACCACCATTTCACCTCTTCTTGCCCTCCTTTTGGCCTGGTTGTGCACCCTGGCACTTAGGAGCTGTTCTTGGCACAGACGCGGCTGCCGTGAGGTGCTGCCGTGAGTACTCCCAGGGGCCCAGCGCCGGCAGGTGCCAGGGAGGCATCGATCGTGCAGCACCGTGACAGCTCAGGGAAGGAAGGTTAGAGCAATTTTATGGCCTATTACAGCACTGCTTTCTCTCAAGGCAAAAACTGACAAGTAGTTCCATTCCACCTGGGTCTCCCAGACACTGGAACTTGCTTTTAATTACAATCATTACCTCTCCCTGCCAGGCCTCGCCTACAATGGCCAGAGACTCAGGAACTTTCTTCATTAACTGGAGCGGTATTGACAGCTGCTTTTTCTTCCCATCTAGCATCATACCTGGAGGACACTGTTGCCAGACACTGGCCGAGCACCCCCAGGTGCAGAGTGGGCTCTCCGTGCTTGCACACATCACCCCACCCAAGCCTCATTCCCAACCCTCCTTGGAGGGAGGCACTATTATAGCCTTGTTTTCCAGATCAGGAATGGAGACCCGGAGTGGTTAAGTGCTCCACTCAAGGCCGTACACCTAGTGATTGACAGAGTCGAGCTGAGCGAGAACCCAGGCCCTCTGCTCCCTGCCCTGCCAGAGGGCATCAGGCTCTTACATTCAGAGGCAGCAGGGAGCCCCACCCCCTGCAAACAGAGGCCCACCTGCCAGGCCAGACTTAGGGTATGTCATGGATCACAACTTACAAGGTGTTGTTGGTTCATCTTTGGAGACAAAGGGTCTCTCCTCAGGGGAACCTCAAGCACTTCACTGCTTTGGAATTTGTGTGTGCAACCTGCTTCACTGCTCAGTTTCAAACATGAGCTTTCCAAACCTCCCTGGTTTGGCATGAATTCTCCAGTCCCAGGAGAGTGGAACACGTCCATCACCAGGTCCAACGGCACCTATTACTTTAGTCAGAGACTGCTCCCTAGTTTCAGATCACAGGAGTCTGTGAACATTTCTCCCAGAAGATTCTTTTCAGAAGAAGTAGAATTTAGGACAGGAAAGCACATAGCTTGCAGCGCCACCCCATGCTTGGATCAAGAGCATTGCTCAGGAAACCACAGCCCGTCAGCCCAGCAGAGGTGGGAGGGGACTGTCTCTCCCAGGGACCCGCTGAAGCTCGCCTGCCTTCATGGTACTGCCCACTCCCCAAGTAAGTGGCCCATTTCTGTTGTAGGTATGAGTGTAGGTGTCTGTCTCCTCACCTACGGTGTGATTCTGAAGCTGGTGACTGTTTCATTCACCTTAGAGTTTCCAGAATCTGGAATGTTGTCTGTCTGGTATTAAGGACTAGGAAGTATCTGTTTAGTGAGTGGATGATGAAGGACAGGCTTGTCAGACGGAGAAATGATTGTGTAAAGCAAAGTACCATGTGCTCTCTGAAGACCATCTTTATATTCATTCGCAGTTCTGTCTGGTTCTCAGAAAGGAGAGAAGGGGAGGTGCAGACTGTGTGCAATAGGCATCACCCACACACACCCACATACACACCCACATATGCACATTAGTGTTTATTCCTGTACCATTTTGGAATCTGCAAGGGAATGCTGCAGGAGAATGTCACATCAGGCAATTGTGCTTTTGAGTGTTCTCCATTCAAGAAGCCTGCCATGCTTACAAACAGTTTGCATAATACCTTGTTCATTAAGACCCATAAATTAGCACTGTTTTAATTGATTCCCTGGAGGCAGTAAATAAAATGACACAAAATGACATCAAATGGGGAAATGACACTAGGTAGGTGTTTCTTTTCTCCCCATCTCAAAACTTTCTCCCTCCTGGGTTCCCTGAGGTCTACAGTTCTTCCCCCTCACAGTTTCCCTGGGGCCAGCCTTGTTCCAGTCCATTCAAGATGAGACCAATACCTGGAACAGATGCCAGGGCGCTGAGGGAGCCTCACCTCCAGCATTTGGCATCATGAGTTGCCAGGAGAGTTTGTGCCCACAAAAGGTATTTGTCAGACAGCAAACTAGGGGTAACGATTTTGCTGATTATAGAAACAACTCTAATTGTGAAATCCAAGTCTTCATCCCTTATTAAAGCAATTTCCGCCATTATGTGCTGGCGTCATTGGATTTACCCTTGCTCACTGGTCTCTGGCTACAAACCAGGCTACTTTAGGAGTGGCAGGGCAGCTCAGGTTTGTGAGGGCCTTTCTGTGCCAGGTTTTGCTCTGGTGCATACATGTGACCTCACAGCACAATTGTGATAAACTGAGGTTGATTTCTCTATTTCTTAAGATGAAAGCACCGAGATTCAGAGAGATTACTTGTCTGGTTCTAGAACACACAGCTTGCAAATGAGTCAAAATTGAAGTCCATGTCTGTATAACTGCAAAGTGTGTGTTCTTTCTACCAAATTATGTTGTCATAATAGCTTTTGTGATTTGATCGTAGGAGACCAAAAAGGGGCCATTGCTCCTTAAATAGTACCCCCTTCTCTGCCAGCTGATGCATGATGTTCACAGAGAAATTCAATGACATGCATGAATAATGCAGTGTTTATGTAAATCTATGTGTTACTTCTCAGCGACATTTGCATTTAAAGGGAACCCTACTTGTGGAATCAAAGCCTTTGTCCCATATTTTCATGTTTTGCTCATGGTTCTATCACCAATGCCTCGAACTGTACCTGTCACATGGTACATTTTTACTGAATAAAGCGATGTCATGCAGCAGACAATTTTGGAGATTTTTTTTTGTGAGTAGAGGAATGCAGAACTGGGGTATGTTTTTCTCTAGAAACCCTGAACTCACAAACATTCTGTTTACTTATAGATGAGATGAATGTGTATCTAGGCAATGCTGATCTAGGCCTCCAGGAGAGGTCCAAGATAGAGATGATAGAGATGTGGGAAAATCAGAGCAATTAAAGACAAAAGGAGGATCAGAGGGAGGGGAATATGTCTGAAACCGTATGGGAGAGGGATGCAGAAAGCAGAGAACCATAGCATACCTAGTCCTGTGCTTTCTGGTCTGTCCATACTCTGCCAAGTCGAACATATCCTTCCAGTACTTGGGACAGTAAAGGGCCCACAGATTAGTGTGAGTGTGGAGATTATAGGGCTCCAGAACAATATGCTTTTCAGGTCTGTGCTGGGCACAGAGGCTCAGCCTTATTTTATTTTATTTTTTTAAAGATTTATTTATGTGTTCAAGAGCTGAGGTACAGGCCAGGGTCGTGGGAAATGAGAGGATCCACCAGAGACAGAGCGGGGAGCAGAACAGGCAGATCAACTGAAATACACTGCTGAGGGGAGCAGCGGGCAAGCAGGAGAGGTCTGCTGAGCCATGTGGGTCCCTTCCCTGGCCAGGGGATGGAACTCACGCTGCTGCTGTGCTTCAGATGA
Organism: Galemys pyrenaicus; assembly: GCA_019455555.1. Taxonomy (NCBI): domain Eukaryota; kingdom Metazoa; phylum Chordata; class Mammalia; order Eulipotyphla; family Talpidae; genus Galemys; species Galemys pyrenaicus. The sequence continues at coordinate 3,990,088 of JAGFMF010012279.1, forward strand.
GCCAGCAGGGAGGCCCTCAGCTGTATTTCTATAACTACCTTCTTTAGTTTCCTGGGGTGTAGCCTGGGCTGGGGTAGGGAGCTAGGGAGGGGCTTAGTCATAATGAGAGGGGTGTGTTAGTGTTGGAGGTGTAGAAAGAGATCTATGGGGAGACAGGGATGCTGGTGGTGATTTTGGAAGGCAATATGGCTGATGGGGTTTGTATTTAAACTTGTGCTTCAGCTGGGATAATATCAGTTGCTATAACAACTAGACCTCCAAAAGGCATGCTGGATCCAATAAGTGTCAATCAATAGAACTATATCTCTTGCTCACATTGCAGTCCCAGATAGTGTCCTTGGTTGGTGACAGTTCGGGGAGATCAGGATTTTGTCTGTGCCATTGTAATGTGTGGCTTTCAGTGTCACTGTAGGGATTAACATTATAGTCAACCAGAAAGGGAATAGTACCAGTGGAAGAAGGAGGGTTTAAGAGCTGGATCTGAAAATGGTATTTACCTTGTCTCACATTCACTTGAGCTCAATCTCGCAAAAGGAATGTTTGCAATAGAGGCTGCACATGTAGTCTGGTTGTGCTCAAGTAGAAGGGACTGGTGAGCAGCTAGAACGTCTACCACATCTCCTCGTTTATAACCAAGTGCACTTAGGGACTACTCTTGGAGTAGCAGTGCTGGTGCAAGATTCTCATGACTGCAATCTGCTTCTCTTCCCTGAAAGATCATTTTTAAAACTTTGATAATTATGGATAGCGGTGCCTCATCCTTCAGGTAAGTTTTGGTGTCTCAGATGACTTTTACAGGAAATCTGTCTGCTTTGACAAGTGTACTTCTCTTGGGGACAAGACAAAATTGGACATATTTCCTCATTGCAAGTGGCCCTAAGAGGCAAGAAATGAGAGAATATTTTAGGAGAGTATCCCAGATACACAGGTGCTGGCATTTTTCATTCTCTTACTGGAAGGCAGGAAAAGCAGCAGCTAAGGGCACCTCTGGCTCAGACAGGTCATGTAGTAAAAGTTGAACCTAATTAACCAGTATCTTTACTTCTTTCTTTGATCTGAGAAGGTAATAGCTTTTTTTGTTGATGACAGACTGAGAAGAAACTGAATAGAAGAATACATTTTTATATGGAAGGGGGAGACTTTAAAAAAAAAAGAAGATGAAAAAGAAGAAAATAATGAGTAGATAGGAAGTAGAAGAGGGAGAAAAGTCAGAAAATAGGAAGAGAGAAAAGGCAAAGAATGACAAAGAAGAGAGAGGAGAAAGGATACCGACGTGCTATAGAAAACATTTCAATGCCAGAAAACATAATGCTGAATCTGGCGCTAACTCTCTGGCCTTATTAACTCTAGTTTGTACTTAGTCCGTACTTACTTAGTGTTTGTACAGTCTGGAAATGTTGCCTTTATTTCATAACATGTACATAAAATAGAATTGCTCCAGGAATCTAGTTAATTATACTTTCCATTTTTCAGTATTAACTGCTTTTAACAAATAATAATACTAATATGTACAGAACACTTATTTGAAGATTACTCATTTATCTCATTAATCCCCATGCCTTCTTTGTCAGATAGATAAAATATGCATCATCATTCGAACAGGGAATGGATGTCTTAGGAATAACTCTAAAATGATGAAACTCACCATTTGGCTGAGAGACATCTGTTCATTAATGCATGCTTAATTAATTAATTATTCCTTTTAACAAACATTTATTGAGCCCTATTGTGTGGTGATCCTAGACATGGATAGAGAGGATAAAAGACATCTCTTTAAGAGGGATCAGACAATTGAATATCCCTGCTGCTTAGGGCTAAGCTAGGTATGTCCTGTTTATTTAATTCTCACACCTACCATGCAGGGCAAGATCCTCAGAACTTCTCAGCGAATTTGCTTCATGTGTTTAAGGTCACACAGGATGTTAAATTTAAAAACTCTATTTTCATGGGGCTGAAGTCTATTTTACTTCTTTATCATGTTGCTTTTTGGCTGCAAGTGGTTAAGTGGTTAATCTTATACCTTAGCAATAGAATCAATGAGCCAGGTCCACCACTCATCTCTTTAGAACTGTGTTTTTAGCTGCACAGAAATTGCCAAGAATTCTCTTTCTAGAAGAGTGGAAGAGCTACCTAAGGAAGAGATCATGATCGCCAGGCTGGCTTGATGAAGAGCGGGATTACTTACTAGTGGGAGAGAGTGAACATCCAGGGACTATGCCTAGTATTTTTTTCAGAAGTCAGGACTTTCATAAGTCCTTCTTCCTAGGATCACAGAGGAAAGATGAAGCTTAGTTAAAGTTACAACTAGTATTACTCTGTGGCCATCTTGCTCTTTTGGGGAGTTCCTTGACTTCTAAGTAAGAAAGTTGTGAATCTCTACTGAGTCAGGTGAGCCTCAGCAGGTTAGGTGGAAGGCCTCCTGGATGCTTGGCTGCGTCAGCACTTCCTGGTCTTTCTGCAGGAATTCAGGAAAGGGGAGGAAGGAGGCAGATTTTTTTCTATCCTCTCCCCTATCTTTTTCCACTCTCCCATGTTCAAGACCCCCAATTCTGAGATTACTAGGAAAAGTTCTATAAGATAAGTGCTCAAGTTCTCTCTTACTGTAGACTTTATACAGTTTTTAGACCCGCTGCTTGCTATTAGGAGCAGAAGGATCTGTGAGCTGACTGTAACTTCAAATATTCCAAGACACAAGGAACAGTGACAAATTCCCAAGTGACACTCTTTGAGTCTCTATTCCTGAAGCAAAGTCTTTACCACTTATGGAATGTAGTTCACTAGAGTGAGTGTGTGGCGTGAATAATTAAAAATATTAAAGCTGTATAGGTTTTGGACATTGAGTGTACAGGGTCATGTCAAGTAGAGGAAGTTAATTTATGTTAAAAAAATAGAATGTGCTGATGAAAACCCCTCCTTTGTTTTGCTTTGTTATCTCAGTGTTTGTTATCTCAGTTGTAGTTAAAGTTATCATGTAGGAGAAAGAGATGTTCTATTTTTTCAATATGTTCTCATCTGTCTCCTGCCAATTTTTTGCAATATTGTGAACACATTTGTTGTGTGTGTATGTGCGTATGTGTTTTAATTAAATCTGCCTTTGTCAGGCTAACAAGTTTCTCATTATTGGCAAATACAGCAATACTAAAGTAATGTGCTATTTATTGAGTATGAAAAGATAAGATTTTTTTGGGGGGGATCTCAATTATCTGCTGCTCTTTATGAAGGATCTTGTTGAATTTTATCTTAGAACTGTTGGTAGAAAGGAGAGGTTTTCCAGAGACATTAAAAAAGACAGTAAGGAAGATAGGAAAGAAGTACAAAAAGAAAACAAAACAGTAACAGAAACTTCTTTAACCTAAATAAACACAGATTGAAGGAGCAATCCACAGAATTATCTTCATTATTCCACAGCCCACAGCAAAGGCTTATATCCCATTATGGTAATGAGCGAACCTTTGAACTTTGCATTGTACAGTGCCAGGCAGAAGCACAAGAGGCTTAGGCAAACAATGTTTACAATTGCATTCGGGAGTTGCTAGGATAATACCTCAGCTTGTGTATCTGAGTAGGCTTGATCCTGCCTTCCTGGTTTGCAATTCCCTAAGCAGAGAGTGGAAAGGATGCAAAAGTGGACTATTAGGAATAGCACATCAAGTGAGCTTTTCCCCATGACTTAGTACTTCCCCTTGGCTCTAAGCAGTGGTGGGCCTAAGAGGGAGCTCCAGTGCCCAGTCAGGTCACAATTGTGTTACCTTAAGTTTAGGACCCCCCTTTACGTTCCTTTTCAGACTGTCTCAATACTCAGGCCACATCTATATGCAGCTCATTTAAACATCTGAAAGAACTGACCTACGCTGCACTACAGTGGAAAGAAACCAAGGGGCTTTGGAATCAGGTGGACCTAGTTTGCTCCTGCCCTTGTAACGTATCTTGAAAAAGTTATCAGTTGTTCAGCCTCTGTTTTACCACCTGCAAAGTGAGAGACTTAAGAAGAAAGTTTCATGACCTTTAGGTGAGGCTCTGATGATGCGCAGATGTTCTGTAAATTGGTTGCTTCTATTGTTTCAATGATTAATTGAACATGTTTAGTTTTATTTATTTTTAAAGGTTTATTTATTTATGCATACAAGAACTGGGGTATAGGCCAGAGGCACAGGAGGTGAGAACATTCACCAGAGACAGAGTGGAGAGCAGAACAGGCAGATCTACAGAAGTACACTGCTGAGGGGAGCTGTGGGTGAGGCAGGAGAGGTCTGCTGTGCCGTGTGGGTCCCCTCCCTGGCTGGGGATTGAACTTGCACTGCTGTGCCACAGATGCTTCACAGTGCGGTGTTCAACCCATTGGGCCACCAGGGAGGCACTGAATATGTTTAGTTTTAAAGCTCAAAATTAGTACAAAAATGATTGAATATAAATGGATATATAGTTTCAGTGAAAGTGTATCAAAATTGCAATTTGCCATGATGAGTGTTTGCAGATTGCTTGGATTTCTCCTTGGTTGACTTGTGGCTTTAGCCATATCTTTCATCTAGAAGACTTTAGGTGGCTTGAAAGAAGCATTGTCTCTCTCTGAATTTCCAATTTCATAGACATGGAAGTATTTGAGTATAAATAAGATGAAGCTGTTTTTTTTTATTTAACATTGTGATATTGTTTACATTGTTGAGAGACATCATAGGGAACTAACTAGATTCTCTAGCACTCAGTGGCATGTTCTCTGTTTTCCTGGAAACTAGTTAGACTTCATATTCTAGTCTGCCTTGCAGCTAGGTAAGACCATTGAATTGAATTCTAGCCAGCTGTCAGTGAGTGTGCATCCGAGGCTCCACCTTCCCGCTTGCCTCATGAAGACCTCTCTTACCCTCCGTGCTCCTTTTCTCCTTCCACTGGCACAATGAAGGTGATTCCAGGGTCATGCTGAAGATGGAACCATCTCTCCAACCGTCTCTGTCGCCTCCATTCATTTGCTCTCTGAATAAGTATTTAGAAGAAGGCCCACTCATTAATTTATTCACTGCCTGCTACTATTAAGTGAGTAAGAAATAAACTTCTATTATGTAAGGTCCATCGTACATTTTGGTCTATTTGTTACAACAAATAGTTCACCGTAAGCAGTCCACAGTATTCTATTATCATAGACTGGAATTTAAATGCCTAATGGTTTTCACGAGGAATTGAAGTTTGAGCAAGTACAGAAAGAGGCATAAAAGAATATTTAAGATATCTTGCCACTAGTTTTTTTCATTTGACACTATTCACAATGTTAAAATGTCTTTTCCGTTTCTTTGAGATTGTTTCTCTTCATGCCTGGTATGAAAATGTCATATTATTCATATGATTAAAAGATACCATGTGGTTGGCTCTTCTGGGTTTTCAGGACATAAAGAACAATAATCAAGAACATAATAGAGCTTCTGACTGAGGGGGAAATGCAGTGCAGAGAAAGGGGAGATGGTGAGCAAGTGGGGGTTTACTGGAAAGTCATTATATGCTAAGGTAGTGACAATTCAATAAACATCTAGTGTTAAACAGTGTTTCCAAGGTGCTGAGTGCTGGGTGCCTTGTCAAGGAGAAGGGCAAGGCCTGCCACAGAACAGATATGTAACTTTGGCAAGTCACTAAATTTCTCTCTGTCTGAGGACATGAAAGAAGATCTGACCAGATGATTTCTAAGATACCTGAACTCTAAACATTTGATTCCAAGTCATGTAGATGAGAATTTGGTGTGCTGATCACCTTACACTGGTGCTGTGGTATGACAAATATTACATCCCTCTCCTTCCCACTTTAAGCATGGCTCATTCATATACATGCATGGCACCATTTCCCAGGGCTTGGTGGTGATGTTCAGTGACATCTTATGCAGCTCCTTTTGGGCAGGACATCTGGGGCAGCTACATTCAGTTTTAATTGAAACAAAGCAAAGCAGCATCTGGTTGGCATTAAAGGGAATTTTAAGCCTATATTCCAATTCCACCAAGAGAAAGAGTGAACAAAAGTCTAAAACATTTTAAGCTAGTCAGTCTAAAATATTTAACACAGTTGCATTCTTACTATAAGTGGCCATCACCTGGAATGTGCTCTCATATTCTTTAAAAGCAGAATTGACAATGATATATGATAGGATAAAAGGTGCACTGGCACTCAAAATACTGAATTCTTAGCCACCATCAGTACCCCTGCCATTGTTATGAATTATTTGTCTAAACCTGATTTATCTATTATAGCTAAAAATACCATGACAAGAGATTCAAGTTTTACATGGGGGGAACAAAAGTGGATCTTGTTTTTCCATAGCAACATACTTGGGCGTTATAGTGATATGTGAACCTAAAGGCATTTATGTTCAAATGCCCAAACTCTACCACTCTCAGACCAGGGAAGATCACGCATGCTGTGTGATGTTGTGCAATCTTTGCTCCTGCTAGACTTCTATGCCTCGGACTACCAAAGGAGCAATATATTGTTAGTTACCTTATGCCAGTGTATTCTTTAAAGTTAAGTAATAATTTAAGATGCTCACATCTATCTTGAACTCTGAGGATGAGTACCATTTGTGCTCTCTGTACTACTCTTCCCTTCTTTCTTATTTTTTTTTGCTATTTCCTAGCTTGTTTGTTTATTTATTCATCCATTAATTCATTCATTAAACGAATATATCTTGAGAGACATCTATGCGTTGGACATTTTAGCAAGTGCTGTAGATACGGGGGCAATAGGAAAGATTTACTCTCTGTTCTTACCATCTAGTGGAGAAAATAGACACTGAGCAAGAAATTTACATAGATAGATAGATTAGATAGATTAGGATTAGATAGATAGATAGATAGATAGATAGATAGATAGATAGATAGATAGATAGATAGAGTAAGTGAAGGGTTGGGAACTGAGAGAGAGTGAGCTGCCTTAGTGAATAAGTGGAAATGAGCAAGATGAAGTGGAAATTAGCCAGGACCAGGGAGTAAAGGAGGTATTAGAAAGGGTAGAGGCAGCTTCAGTAAGTATGACTTCATGATGAATTTATTCAGCAAACATATGTGATCCCTGTGGCAGTTTTGGTGTTTGTGTTTCTCTGGATTGTGAAAACAACCCAAGGAGCTTCAGGCTCTGGAGTTGGAGGACTTGGCAGGAATCTCTGCTATTCTTGAGAGTGTGGACCATATCCTGTAGGTAAAATCTGTGAGGGTTTATGTAAGTAAGTCTGATGGTCTTAGCACCTTTCAGAAAGATCTGCTCTGGGAAATGGATGTGCAGAAAAGAGCAGAACTTACAAAAGTAGCTTTACTTCTGCTGTGGTGCTGGTGATAGCCAGGATGTGACCCTCATGTGACTCTAACAGAAGTCCTGCCCATGGACTTCCTCCACTTTGTACCTGTCGATATTGTAGCAAAAATCTGCCACCCCAATGTATGTGCTTTGCAAAAGGTTGATTTCATGGAGGGGCTGTGAAGTGAACTTCTCTCTAGGAGGGGTCTTCCTTGCTGTACTAAATCTGTATACCTTTGTGTTTTGTTCCTTACCTAGAAAACTGAATAACTGATCTTCCTCTTTCTGTCCCCAACCTCCCTTCTCTTAAGCTATTTAAGATGGTGTCTTAAGCCTGTGGTGAGTTACTCAGTATTTCGGGGGCTTTCCCATGTATGTAGGTGGTATACATGTTTTAGAATTTCTTTTAACTTTTTATTCCATCAATCTGTTCAATAGTTGTTTGATTATTTTCCAGGAGAACCAAAAGGGATATGGTGTATAGGGAAATTGCTATATTCCTTAAAATGTTTAGCATCCTAGATGGACTTTAAAAATTAAAAAAAAAATCAATCTTAGAGCTGAAGGGGCTTTAGAAATCATCTATATCTTTTCATTTGATGGGTGAAGAACTTGATACCCAGAGAAATGAGTACCTTCTTAGATTTCTCAGCTTGCAGTTTCTTTCTGTTTCTCCAAAAAAAATTAGAATGATTATTTTTGTGTTCTGTGATGATGAATTACATATCTATGACTTTATTAGAGAAACATCTTCCTGTTATTGTACTTTAATGGACAGCATGATTCTTTGAGGACTAAAGAATGAATATTGTTTATTAATAGCTCATTTCACTAATAACAAAAAGCCAGATTAATGTACTTTGTTTTCCTCCCACAAGAAAACTCAGCAATTTCTATAAAATATTTGAGCTCCAAGATGAGGTCATGCATTCAGTGTCATAACAGCTGCTAACTGCATGAGGCAATTTTGTTTTCTGAGAACATAGCATAGATGGACCAGCTCTCATTTGGAGGATAAAACAAAAAAGAATTTCTTATTCCTAATCATAGGTGAGCACACTACATATGTCGTGTCATTATAGATTACCCCTCCTTTTTCTTATTCTCCCCCAAATAATGGTAAAGCCCATCAAATTCTGGATAAAGGGAGACAGTCATGCAGAATACAAATGATCTTCCAACCAGAGGCACACGGGAATTTGGAGATAGCAAATCATTTATTAAGATCTTGAAGCGTCTAGCAGGTAGTTAACTCCATTTATACAAATAGTCAGTCAAAACCACTGCATACATCTCTTTCCCTTTCTCTCTTCAAAAGTCAAAAGCAGATATACCTCTGGTTAAAAAGGAACTAAGGTTAAACAGAACACATGGCATAAATGACCACTAAATATTCACCTCTGCCCCACCCCATGACATTCAATGTTCCATTTTCACTGCCTCAAAGCCAACTTTATCAAGTTTCTTTAATAGCCTTCTGAAAATGTGAAGCTAGTTTACTAATTTTCAAGGCTACATAAACAGACATGGATGATAATATACATGTTATTGTGACTTTTTTTGTTGAACAATATCTTGAACATATGAACATCATAGTGCATGTAATAGACCAAGTTGCTTACTGGAAAAACATCTGTAATGGAATTTTGTATATAATTTCATATGTTGGCCAATAGCTTTCCTTTCTTCAGCCATTCTGTAGATTTTGTTACTGGATTTGCCAGCTTCTTGAAACAATTGGGCAGCAAGTGTCTGTTGTCTTGGAGAGGAGTGAGAACTATTCTAACTCTTTTCAACTTCAATCACTTGTTGTCATGAGAGGATTTGTTCTACCAGGTTGACTGATTTTCTAAGGCAGTGCAGCAGTCTGGATTTTAATGTGAAATATGTCATCTGAACTAAATGTTATGACTTTAAAAATTTAAAACATTGTGCAAGAAAATATGCAAACAAGCAGAAGATTTTTTTCAGACTGGTCTGAAGTCCTTTTAGTTTGTAATTTCTGGCTTCAACTATTTTAGTAATTTATTTCTTATTACTAGACTTGCAAACTAACCAACCTGCCAGCAGTAATTCTGGAGTACATTGTATTTGTGTGTGAATATAAGGGAACCAATAGAAATTAATAGCATGTTTTGATCCACAATAAACTTTCAGTTTAGTCGGGAACTATGAAGTCATATGTGGAAACAGAACTAGTAGCCTAAATTAGTGTGTAAATGCTAAGTGAGGCAGGCTATAAATTATAGTTTATAATATATAGACCCCACCCTTAGACCCCTCCCTGAGGCCATATAAGTGATCTACTAGAAGTTACACAGTATGTTCTGCAAGCCCATCTCTTTCTCTTTACTTTCATTCATCTCATTATAGTGTAATTAAGAATTAAGAATATACTCCCTCTCCTTAAAATTTAAAACTTTGAAGTCATGCCTGACATGATTGTTGACTAACCATGATTGTTACAAATTTAATGTTTGTTGAATGAATCAGTAGTAAATTGAAGTCTGTAGAAGTAATTGATCATTCTAAGACATGGTAGAAATTCAATAATTCCTTATTTGATAAATGAATACATTCATTAAATGCTAAGGAAGTGATACTAGATGGTTAAAAAAAAGATTATGGAGAAAAGGACATTTTCAGTTGACTTTTGATATGAGTAAATAAGATTTCCATACATTGAAAACCCTGGAGATGGTGTATTAGCTGGGGAACAATTTGAAATAGCTTGTGAAGTGAATTAGAGTGATTGAAATATAGAATTTCATTTTTATACCAAAATTTTATTTGAATATGGGTTTGACATGATTCAAATATTGCAGCTCAGTGTACTGTGTCCCTGCTTTTCAGGTGGTTCCCTTCCTAGTACTTTAGTACCCTTAGGACAAAGCCTGGAATCCTCCATGAGATGAGGTGAAGAGGTGGGTCACTTGCCATTGTAATGCTGTCTTTCCTTCATCCTCTTGTTCCATTAGGCAATGAATACTGAGCAAAGGGAACACTTGTGAATTACTTATGTGACTTGCTTTTATGTTGATAGGGAATAATTCTTAAGAGTTGTCCAACATGGAAACTAAAAACTTTTGTGATTGGGTTTTTTTCTTTGAAGCATTACTTGTTTTTTTTTGTTTTTTTTTTTTTTTTTTTTTGTACCCTGGTTAATTGGACATGCCCAAGAGACCTTAGGGGAGAATTCCTTCCCTGGGATGATGCCTTTTCTATGTGACATCCCCAACAAGGAATTGGGTTGAGAGAGCAGGAACTGAACTTCCAGGCATTTTTTGAGAGCCTTTGTGACGTGTAGACCTTGTCCATGAGATCCCCTGTACCTGAAATTTTCAGTTTCTTCTCTGATACCACAGCCTTGTTCTAGAAGCTTCTTGAAGTACATTGTACAGCAAAAGAATATTTACATGTCAAAAGCCAGATTAACTTATGCTATAAGCTTTTTCTTAGAGACTATGACAAGAATATTTTAAGAATATCCCCAAAGTAAACTTACCAGTAAAGGCTTATTTCTTTATACTATAATTTTATATATTAATATGTATTGCAAGTGATCAATCATTCTGCCAAATATCTTGTACTAAATGTGCTAATGAGCTAGCAAATCAAATATTTTGAAAGTATGGACAAGTGTAACATTGATTTTCAATTTTTGGATCACATCAATAATTTGCTCAAGGAAAACAACTTTATTAGGATGGATTTCCATATACCTTATTAATAGCTTCCAGGCAAAACAACACTTGTTACATTCATTGTTGATTTATTTCCTTTAACTTTCTGTGCCCTCTATCCCCTGAGCCCTTAGTGGCACTATTAGTAATAACAAAATTCTAATATTCATTAGCTGTTGGGCACTAGTGAAGCCTGGCTTTTGGTTCATGTGGATTTTTCCTTCAAATAATGCAAATATTCCTCAGGTTGTTTAGGGAAATAGATTATTCCTATCAGGTGAATGTAGGTAGGAACAAAGACGCATCCAAAGTGAAGGGAAGAGTTGAGTGAGAAGAAGGCCAAGGCAGTAGAATATACTGAAAAGATACTGTTACTGAGGTATCTCCATAAAAGGGAGACTCTTCCAAAGTTATTTTAGTAACACAGCTACCACCTCCACTTACATACTGCCATCTAGGACTAGCTACTGGGTCTAGGGGGTGAGGTAGAGCCTCCAGGATGAGGCCTTATAACAAGGAATGCAGGTGGACTCAGGGAGAAAAAAGTAAGAGAGAGCTCTTATTTCTGCTCCCACCTTACACCCTGATACGGCTGGGAAGGAGACGTGGAAGGAGACATATGGAGGAGAGATATATAGAGACACTGGAAAGAAACACGTGGGCAAGAGGCACGTGGGGAGGCTGACAATGGTGGCCATTTTCTTAATTTCTACTTTGATTTTGCACCTTTCATCCCAGACTTGCTTGGGCCCTTCTGCCTCTTTCCATGGTTCCTTGCTAGAAAGTACCTTAGACTTGTGGTGAGCTTTTGGGCTTCAGCAGCTCTGCTTGAGGCCAAACCTGTTTGCCTGGACATTTGCCCACAAGGGGTGGGGTAACTATGTTGGGAAAAATAGACTTCTCTCTCTATGCACACTAATTCTATTAAAGGCCTGTCACACTGTTTGTGTTTGTGAGCTCAGATGGCTGGATCCCCTTAGACAGTGAAGTTTGGGCCTCCAGGGTTCTTCTTGGTCACATGCTAACAACAGGGAGGTATGAGGCTTGAGTTCTGACATGCTCCAGCGCTGAACTGGATCAGCTACTTAGCTCTCTGATTCTGCTTCTTCATCTCTGAACCAGGAATAATGAGACTTGTCTCTCAAGAGAATGTAAACAATTAAGTAGATACAAATAACCAGAGGCACCCAGAATAGTTTACTCCAAGATGATTTAGTTCTCTCCATCTTCCTAGTCTCTTCACCTTGATCATTCCCTCTTTTTTTAAACTGCCCGTTTTCTCCTAAAAAGAGCAAAAAGAGAGCGAGAGATCTGACTTACATATATGGAAATGAATACATTTGTTTTGTCAAATACCATCGTTTTTTTAACTCTATATTAGCAAGAACATGCAGTTTTGTCTGATACCCAAGTTTCCATTTTTCTGAGATAGAAATAGAATTTGTGGAATATTTAGCATGTATTGGCAGAGTTGCATATTTAATTTAATATCATGCTAGCTCCATAAAATACTGTTTCCATTTTACAGATGAGGTTCTGAGGTAAATAAAGGTTATTAACTTACCTGATATTCAAGTTGTGGCCTCAGTTGTTATTCAGACCTTGATGGCTTTTACCACCAAGCCCCACTAGGCAAAGAAACAATTAGATCTACATCATTTGGGGGAACTCATGGATAGCTTGAAAAATTTCCCCTATTAATTCTGGTAAGTCCTCCTCTAGGCGAGAATCTTGACCTGTGATCCTTGGGTGTCTCCGAGGTGCTGCTTCCCAGCATGGCAAGGGATAGGTAACAGCTCTACTCGGTGATTATCAGAACAACTTCCAGAAAATCTGGAAAAGTGCTATTTTCTTTTTAATGGATTTTGAATTTTTAGTGGATATTTGCACACGAGGTTTATCAAGGCAAATGCATTAAGAATCAAAACTTGAATGTGGTCTTTAGGGTCTATTTTAGAAAAAAAAAATTAAAGCTCGGGAACAATGTTTACAATTATTTTTTTTAAGGGACAAAGAACCTCTTTCTTGTAACTTGGCAGGAGCAACGGGGAAGTACTCGTGGGCACTGGTGCTGTTGTTTTCTAACTGAGGTGCCAAAGACATCCATCTGTTAAGAAAATGTATAGAATGTAGGTGGAGCCTGGAGCTCTGGGCACTGAACACCCTGCTGGGGAGTAAAAATGTCACACCGATGAGAGTGTGCCCGCCTGGTAGTACACTGCGTTTAATGAGAGGGAATTTCCATCCATCTTTCCGTTGGAAGAAAAGCTTTCATTACAGTTGAAGAAAGGGCACTGGAAAGTTGCCTTGGTTTTCACAAGAGATTTTTTAACCTGAGTGTTAGACACATCAGCGACATTTCATTTTTGACTTTGATAAACACAAGCAGTTGGCATTGTAATGTGATGAAAATAATCACCTCTCACCCTAATCAGAGATAAGGATAGGGCCCGCCCTGGTGGTGCAGTGGGTTAAGCAATGCACTATGAATTAAACCGCAGCCACTGCAGCACAAGTTCGATCCCTGCCGCTGGCCAGGGAGGGGACCCACATGGTGTCGCAGACCTCTCCTGCCTCACCTGCTGCTCCCCTCAGCAGTGTGTTTCTGTTAACCTGCCTGTTCTGCATCCTGCTCTGTCTGGTGGATTCTCTCACCACCCCCACACCTCTGGCCTGTACCCCAGTGCTTGTATGTATAAATAAATCAATCTTTAAAAAAAAAAGAAATAAGGATAGATCTGAACAGGAGGGTTTTTGTGGAGAAGAGTTAGAGCTTTAGTCTTCCATGGTCTGTGTTTCCTTCTCTACTTTGTCCTTGGTCAACGCTGTTAAGTTCTCTCTCAATCTTCTGTTTTCTCATTTATGTAGAGTCACCTGGTGATAAATATATAGTAGATAATTGCATTCTTTTGTTGCTTGATGTTGGGAATTGGGAAGAACACTTGGAATCTGAGGATACCAACATTTCAAGAGCTTCTGAATCTACTTAAGACTTTTGTGGTGCTCATGGGTGGGTGTCGCATGTCACAGCAATGGCAGAGTCTATAAGACAATGACAGAGACATGAGCATCACCTGCGAAGGCACCCCACTCCAGGTGGGGTACAGGTAACATTATTTAGCTCATTCTTTCCCTCCTTTTCTTGTGTTAAAAGCAAAAATACTTTGTTTGTTTTGGATATGTGTTTTCATGGAGGTAGAAATACCCAATGGGCAGGGGATTGAGAAAATAAGAAAAAGGGGTTTACCTGTTTAGCACTTAGTAGGAATGTAGACACTGCATTAACCACTCCATGTTGCTGGCAGGCACCATAGGGACCATGAGGTATGCTAATCAGTGCAACCTTGAAGGTACCGTGATTCCACAGTGGCTGAAGTTGCCAAAGACAGAGCGAGGGAAGACTTTTAAGACTAAGCACAGGTAAAGCTTATCTTTTGTATAGAACAACTGTAATAAATGAAACAATAAAACTCTTTTCCCTATCAACTTTTGTTCCCACTCACTGCCCCTCTCGCACCCTCACCATTGCATTTTCCTGCCTTTCTTTTGGAAAAATTGTGATGATCACTGGAAGGATGTGCTTCTAGAGTTCAAGATTTTTGTATAAACTGTTAAATTTATCTGCTCACTCCATTTCTCTCTACAAGTCAGCTCTTACTCATGCTTTGGGTCTCATTTCAAATTTCATTTCTCAGGAAAGTCTTTTCTGACATCTCCTTCATGCCTTCTGTGTTTTTCTCTTCAGAGTCCTTACAATTAGTAATTACAACTTATTTGAGAAACAAATAAATTGTGTGAACCTGTTCCCTAGTAAAGGTAGATATGGCGCTTGGTGATGAAACTCAACAATGTCTGAATAACAATTAAGGCCACTCACTATCTGTGTAATAGCATGTAAGTTAATAGCCATTATTTACCTCATCTGGCATGGAAGACTAAAGCTCTAACTCTTTCCACTCAAATACCTTCCTGTTCAGATCTAACCTTGAGATTGCATGAGTGTAAAGACTGTGCCTGTTTTTGTGGCGACTGAACACTCAGCTTCTGTAACAGTGTTGTTGGCCACGTGGTAGGCTCTAGGAATTTTCACAGCAGGAGTCAGTGAACTGCACTGCACTGACTAACCACTGCTCACTGACTGCTTAACAGCTAGTCCTGTTTGGAGTCCTGGGCCATGTTGGAAATTCAAAAGAAGCAGAAGTATGGATTGTGTTCCCGAAGAGTTTACAATTAGTTTGGAAAAAATAGTTCATCAGGAGAACTGCCTTGTGATTTTTAAAAGTGCATTGACTTTCTCATCACACTGTTGTAAAAATATTTTAAGTATTAGCAAAGAAATATTAATATTAATATTAATGTTAAATAACATCAACGGGGGCCTCCTTTGTGGGTTAAGCAACACATCATGAAGCAAACTGTAGTCACTGCAGCATGAGTTCCATCCCTGCCGCCAGCTGGGAAGGTGACCCACAAGGCTCTGCAGACCTCTCCTGCCTTGCCCTGTGTTCTTCTCAGCAGTGTATTTCAGTGTAGCTAATCTGCCTGTTCTGTTCCCCACTCTGTCTCTGGTGGATCCTCTCACCCACCACACTTTTGGCCTGTACCTTAGTTCTTGTATGCATAAATAAATAAATCTTTTTTAAAAAAGTAACATCAACAGAAGTACAATAATCAATATTTGAATTTATATGGCTATGTAGGTAAATTTCTATAGCCTATTGTTTTACATTTGTTTTGTTATATTTTCATATTTCTTTGGACTTGTTATGAACACAACTACATGATTTTTTCATTTCTAGTTCTTTTCCTACTATTCATTAAGGTCACTTTCTTGTATTTATTCTGGTCCTATTTATATACTGTGCCACAGGTGATTTGAAAGGGTGCTAACAATTTTGGGAAATCCATATAATTCTTAATATTATAGAATGAGATCAATCCAGAGACTTTAGAAAAATATATTTAAAGATAGTGGGAAAAATAATTTGATATTTGTGAAGAACCTGAACAAGATATTGACTTTCTTTGCTTGAAGTAAGAGGAGAAATGATAAAAAGTGGACTTATTGATTTTATTTGATAAAATCCTTAATTCTTTTATTAGCAAAATATGTAGTATGGCCAGTTTGGAATAAGTCTCTCAAAATATTAATTATGGGTGTTTCATTATTACATTATAACAATGAAAAAGATATCACAGGAATAAAAATTAGAGTATCAACCTAGACAAAATTTTAAAAACAGAAATTGGTAAAATACAAAGTTTGTAGTTTTATGGAAGTTCATGTTCTAAATATCTTATAGCCATAATGTGCAAATGAAGAAATTCTAGAAAGCATATATATAGAAAAATTATTTATCCTTCCTAGATTCACCAATTAACCTTGATGAACAGGTAATTAAAATACAGTTAACAATACCATAGGAAAATAAAAAAATTCTAGTGTCTTCTTGAATTGTAATCATGCTAAGAAATCATTAACTGGAACATTGAAACCCCATATTCCCTTCAACATGCAATTTTTCCTGATAGGTGGAAAACTAGAAGTCACTTAAAAGCCATCAAGAGTTAAAGTTAATAGTTAAATAGTTAAGTAAAGAATTTTTTATTTATGTGCCTAATGTTATAAAAGTAGGAAAAAGGCAAAATACATAATTTAAGTCACTTAATATGTATGTATATAAAAGATGTTAGAGGTTTTGCAGCTGAAATATAGTCAATGTGACAGAATTTATTGTAATTAAAATATTTCCTAGGAAGGGGGCAAGGTATGGTGGAAGATTATTAGTGCTTTGGTGGTGGATATGATTTGATAGCATATATTTTTAGAGATGTGAATTGATATCTTTAAAACATATATAGTTTTATAAACCAATGTTACTTCAATAAAAATAATTTAAAATATACCTCTATACTTTCATTTTCGGGCATCTGGACTATGAAACTGTGTAAGCATGTATGTAAATATATATACTGCTTGAAGAAGTAATGGCTTTAAGGCAAAAAGTGGAAACCACCTAAAATTCTGACAATAAGGATATAGTTAAGTTTTTATTTTAGTGTGACAGAAATTCATATAGTCAATCCAAAGAATGGTGTGTGAGCATAGAAAAATCTACAAGAAATACTGTTAAGTTAAAAAAAAAAATAGAGTCGCTAAATAATGCATACAATATGACCTAATTTTAATAAACAAAGCAAGCTGTATATTTATAGATGAAACACATGGTTATATATAAATCCGTAGAGTAAATCTGAGAATGCCATACCAAGATGTTAACAATTCTGACTTTAGAAGAGGGGGTGGTTGGAATGAGGGAGGGGAATGGTGAGCGCTTTCATTTTTTATTCTCTAGGCATTTCTGTTTTGTTTTTGTTTTTTTTTTTTTTAAGATTTATTTATTTATGCGTACAAGCACTGGGGTACGGGCCAGAGGTGTGGGGGGTGAGAGAATTCACCACAGAGAGCAGGGAGCAGAACAGGCAGATCAACGGAAGTACACTGCTGAGGGGAGCAGCGGGCAAGGCAGGAGAGGTCCGCCGCGCCATGTGGGTCCCCTTCCTGGCCGGCAGCAGGGATCGAACTCGTGCTGCAGTGGCTGCGGTTTGCTTCATAGTGCGTTGCTTAACCCACTGCGCCACCGGGGAGGCCCATTTCTGTTTTGTTAATTAAAAAAAACAAACCCTGTGTTTATAATATATTCCTCATATGATGTTAGAAGTAATGTAAGAACAAGAACTAAATCAGAAAGAAGTCAAAGAACAAAATACTCAAAATCAGTGCTTGTTATTTTAGTTCGTGAAATTATGGGTGGCTTTTTCTTTCCCCTCACGACTACTATAAATTGGTCAGACTTCCTTTGTATTTACAATGCAGAAGGAAGGATTTTGGGGATCCTTTTCCTGTAAGACAATGGCTTGCAACCATGCTTTTATTACCTGCAGTAGCAAGAAAGTAGGGAGAAATCCTTGGTTATTGCAGCTGAAAAGATAAAATCCCTCTCAAGTCAAATAGTTTTAGTTTGCATAAAATGAAAGTTCACATAATTCCAGTCTCCCTGACCCTCGTCCTCATTTTATTTTACTGTTTTTTTTGGTCAGGGGAGAGGTTGAGGTAGGGCAGTTGTCATGTAATAAACAATAGGGATTTTTCAAGTCTCAGAAGGTTGGGGATCACTGCTTTAAGAAGTAACCATCTCAGAGAGATGACATGTGACACAGACAGTTATATAAAAAAAAAAAAAGACATGCAGACAACTGTACAAGTATTGAAAAAATGAAGTATTTACATTATGCATGAATAATATATCTTTGTGCAAGTCTCGTGGGTGAACTTGTCAAGTTATCTTTCTCCTGTCTGCGGTAGTGTTTGTTTTCAGACCATTTCTAGCCTGGAAAATCTTTCTGTATTGTTTTGGACCCTTTGGAAATTACTGACTATGACATCTACTTTCCTCCTAAATAGGGCTTCCTTTCCCCATAACTTTTACTTTCTGATTTGTTAGTTTAATTTAAGCTACACGCTGACTGGATAAAGATGATTCCATCTACCTTAATGCTCTTTGTGTTGTCTCCACCACATTCTGGCAGCTAATAATAGTTAAATAATTTACCACCACTACAGGAAATATTTTCTGAGACCTCACACATAAACTGGCTTGAAAACCTGCCTCCGTAAAACCCAAATGATTGAAGTCATTCCAAACCACATTATTTTCGAAATAACAAGCACAAGCGCTAAACCATATAGATGTAAAAGGGCAAAAGATTAACAACCAGTGATGGTTATTTTTGGTCCTGAGCTTAAGGTTCATTCTTTATTCTCTTTTTTCTCCACAACTACAATAAGATGGTGAGATGCCTTTTATATTTAAAACTCAGAAAGAAAGATCCAGAAATAAAGCAATTAGGAGTTGCTTGCTTTAAAGAATAGTTCTTACAGACTGGAGCGGCCCAGAGCCTGTCCCTGTGCCTCTGTTTTGTGTCTAGCAACTGCCTTAGATTTGTGTGCTGGTTATTCTCCATGTTAATATTTCTCAAACTGCATGGAAATTCCAGCAATATTTTTAATAATTCAACACAAAAGAAGAACAATATTATAGCTGAAAATTAGCCTAAGAATGGAGAATATAACCTTTTTATATAAGAAAAATAGGAAGGGTGAAAAGAAACCAAATTAGATGCACAAAGAGCTACATAATGACGCGATACACAAATAGGAATGTCATATAAATTGGAAACTAGAGTGTTCACTGAAGAGGAATGTGGAGACAATTGCTTTTAAGTGTAAAATCAGGAGTTAGGGCTAGAGACAAGATACTACCAGCAAGACATTTAAAAGGGCTTATATTTTAAGGCTTAATCTCTGCACATTTCATTTCAACTTAGATCCACAGGAGGCCACCAGAATGTCTGGGCATAGTTGAGGGTGTTTGAGACCATTTTTCTTTACTGCCAACTCTGGTGCCAGCAGACGTAGATGGCTCACTTTGGGGACCCACATGCTGGAGACCCAGTCTTGTTCTGATCTGGAGCTGCTGCGATTGCTGTTAAGTCAACACTGACAGCCGTACTGTAGCCAAAGCAAGTGCCCTGTATTTCTCCTTTGAACCCAGACTGGATACTGGGTAGTGCTGCTCCTTCTCAGTTCTCTCTCTGCTGTTCTGCGGGCTGGCATGGGACAACGTTATAGGTGTGTTCCTTATTTGAAATTTCTACTATAGTTTTTCCACTTTTCCTCGTGGTAGCCATTTCCCATCTTATTCTCAAGAGCGCCAGTTTCATCCTCACTCTCCTTTTTCTGCCTTTAAAAACTGTGTCCACAGAAAGAGATCAGATAAATTCACTAACTCCGAAGTAAATTGCTGATAAGGTTTAAATTGTGTCCCTTTTTGGTGTGTTCATAATTAACTTGAACTCAAGGTAGTCAGAGGGTGCTAACTTCAGAATTTCAGTAGCTGTTTGATCAGTGATTTTAAAACTGTAACAGGGTGGTCCCAAAAAAAGGGGAAGTTCCAAAATCCTGGTTCCGCCCTAAATGGGTGGAGCTGAGGAAAAAAAGAAGATTTTCTGCAGAGAAGAGAGGCGAAAGAAAGGAAGATGGAGAACAGCAAGAAAACCTGGAGGAGGCACGTGTTGCAAAGGAACATGTAAAAAAACTGTGCTTGCTTTTTTGGTCTTGGACTGGTTGGAACAGATGTGGGTGAGAGACCCGTGGGGAGGTTAGCAATAGCAGCTTTCATCTTAATTTTAATTTTGCTCTTTTCCTCCCAAATTTGTCTAACTCTTTCTAACCCTTTTCTATGGGTCTCTACCGAAAGGTCCTTTAAATGTGTGCCAGGTTTTTGGGCCTTGCTTTGGGCCAATCCTATTTGGCTAAACTTTTACCCTTAAAGAAATAGGTAACTTTAAATGCTTAACTTAGTAACTATATTCTTCGTTCTTTCTTTATTGTACCCTAGTTGTATTAAAGTTCCTTTCCATTAAAAGTTTTATATGTTTGTCTTAATACAGCAAATGGCAGAACCCATTCAAAGAGGGCAAGCTTGGGAGTTCTGGGGTGCTCCTCTCCCTGCCCTGTAACAAAACCATTCACCCTAAATCACTGTTTTTTTATGGAGACTCCCTCATTTTTAAAAATGTTTTTAAAGAATTTTCCTATAAAAATTAATTTATTGAATTCTTTCACTATGAAGATCTTAGGGCATGATCTAATTTTAATCAAAAACAGAAATTAAATTTTAGATATGTAATTTTATATTGACCTGACTTTTTAATAATATAGTTGGGTGAGAAAATTCCTGTTAAGAAGAGAATAAATATTTCTTTTTTTTAATAAAGATTTTATTTATTTATAAATACAAGAGCTGGGGTACAGGCCAGAATTGCAGGAGGTGAGATGATTCACCAGAGACAGAGTGGGGAGCAAAACAGGCAGATCGACTTAAGTACACTGCTGAGGGGAGCAGTGGGCAAGGCAGGAGAGGTCTGCTGTGCCATGTGTGTCCCCTCGCAGGCCAGGGATTGTACACACGCTGCTGTGCCGCGGATGATTCACAGTGTGGTGCTCAACCCGATACTCCACCAGGGAGGCCCAGAGAAGAAATATTTCAATGGAATTGTTTCCTTTGTAATCTATATGTATTCAGTCAGTTACCAACTCCTCTAAACTCTACTTAAAAATATGTCCTGCCTATTACCACTCCTCATCAAATCATTATTCATATGTTACTTAAAGACAAGGTGTTTCTCACTTGGAATACAACAGAAGTCTTCTAATTATTCTCTGTGCTTTTACACTTGTGCTCCATTATTTATTCAAAAGCCAGAATATTGGGCTCAAAAGGCAATTAAGGTCATATTATGTCTAGTTTAAAACCCTCTAATGATTTCCCAATTCCATTAAAATAAAATCCAAAGTCCTTCCCAATAGCCAAGAGGCTCTAAGTGATCTGTTCTAGATTTCTTTGCTGATCTCACCTTCTGCTAAGAACCTCTTATCCTCTGGAGTCCAACCACAATGGCTGAACTTCCCCTGTACCAAGAGAAGAAAAGTGTGCCTTGCTCAGGTCTCCCTCTTCACCCTGCCTGATTACTCTTCTCTCAGCTCTTCATGTGATGCCCTCCTTCTTACGACTTCTGTTCTCTCCTCAGAGAGGTTTTCTCAGGTCACACCTTCCTGCCACTCTCTATTCACAATGTCTTGCAGTCCACTTTGTTTTGCATTATCCCTGCCTGGAGCCATCTCATTCATTTGTTTATATATTTGTTATTTGCCTTTCCCCACCAGACCATAAGCTTCACGGAGCAGAGATTTGCCTTCTTAGTTATTGCTGCTTAGAAGTTAGAACAATGCCTGCTGTTTAGTCAGTGCTCCATAAATATTTGTTGAATTTGAAGAAAAGTATGAGAAAATATCAGTTTAATTTGCACAGCCACCAACTATTAGAACAAGTCATCAAATATCATTTATAAACAACAAGTAAATCACAAGGCAGTTTCTAAAAGCAGGGGGATTTATTTTGAAAACTCCAAGAAATGAATGGGGTTAACTAACGACTGCTTAGATTGTGTGAGTCATCAAGGCACAAAATAAAACATCAGTCAAACTGGAGGTTTTAGTATGTTGTGTTCTCTTATTAAAACAACAGTATTTTTAAATGACTTGAAGCTTGCAGTTCTGTTACAGTGACTCATCGTCTTGAAAAATGTGTTTCCTCAGGGTGGGAGGACGTTTTAAGCTCATAATTCATTTGTTGCGATGGTTATTAAAGCACAGCCATGTTCTCTTCCATTCTTTCCTTTTGGTGACATTGTTTAGAGGACAGACTGAGAGGTACCCCAGGATCCCCAAATTTGTAGACTCTAAATGGACTCTGCCATCCACTGTATAAAGACAAAGCATTCTCTTAGTGTGAAACAAATTTAATAAGATTACTGAGCCTAGAGAGAGAAGAAAGGGGAGTGGTTTTCCAATGTAACACCCAAAGTTACCATCTCCTCTTGGGTAGATGTCCAAACAGGGTTGGTCCACGCAGGTCCACTGAGGCCCAGAAGCTTGCTACAAATTTAAGTCACCTTCCATAGGAAAAGGACATTAGGGGGCAGGGAATTTTGGGACAAAAGGAGCAAAATCACAAATCAAGCTAAATGCTGCCATTGTCAGCTTTCCTCATCTACATCTCTTCTATGTCTCTATACTTCTTGACTTCACATGTCTCCTTTCATGTTCTCAAGTTCCTGGGGCAAGTTCAAAGCCAAAAGCATGCGGCCTCCCTTACATGCCTCTGCTCTATAAGCCTCCTCTAAGTCTTTTCTCTCAGTTCTCTTCGTTTCACTTTTACCCCTGAACTTCACCCTTCCCTAGGTGGTGTAGGGTACTTGGGACCTCCCTTTTACAGAGATTACACTGTAACAATATTGCCTTTTGCCTATGGTAAAAAAAAAAAAAAATGCCTATTCCTTTCCTTTTTTCAAACTTTATGCATGTAAGCGCATACATACAAATAAGAAATTATGAAATGCAATTTATGTTAATAGGAAGAACATTCTTAATATTTTCATGTGCCGACTAGGAGCTTTCTTATTTTCATTGTTATTTGGCTTTCAATTTTAAAGTGTGGAGAGACGATAAACATAGAACATATACTTTCTGCTCCTTCCTATTTATGACTCCAAATAAGAATTTAATTGAGTTTATGTTTGGAAATATGACTAAAAACAGCTCAGAGACTAGAGCTCACAGAGATCTCTGAATTAATTGAATTACTCACTTTTCAAACTAACCCTGTGAAACAATCGATCCCCTGAGGGATCAAGGGTATAATCTATGCATCCATCTCATGCATACTACCCTTCCACTAAGGTTCTTTAAACCACCAGGATCATTACACTGTATGCAAACCACCAAATTAAACAAAGAGGCTATTTTTACAGAAGGGGATGGAAGGCAAGGAAAACATTTTTTAAAATAAAAAATGACTTCTCAAATCCCAGAACAGTAGCAGAAGGCTTTAAGAACATAAACATAACCAATCTGTCTATTCCAGGGGATAAAGGCTATGTTTCTTAAACATAAAAGAACGAAATTTCTAAGTAGCAAGCAAGTTGGAGGCATTTGCATAATGGATTCTATTTACATAAATTACGTAGCTTATAGCACTCATCTGATAAGACTTGGCAGAGGTGGAAGGCAGAAGTTGAAGTGGAGTGAAAAGAGGGGTAAATATATTGTTCTGGGATTCCTCTCAGCACTTTTTTGACTTTTCCTCAGTTTTTGAAATTCGTGCTTCTTTAGGAGCTAATATGTGCATTTGCCCCAAACCTTATAACCATGAATGTCAAGAAGAGTTAGATTTGGTCATTCCCAACCTCTCTGTACCCCCTACCCTGTTTTGTTCTCTTTTATGAAGGCAAAAGTGAGTGCATCTGTCAACTACTGGAGCATGTTAACTGCTGTATATTGGGATTTGACAGCCACTGGCTGTGAATTTTCTTGCCATAACAACCAAATGAAAATGTCAGCAATGAATCTTGCTGCTAAGTGCCAGATTTTCTCTTTCTCATATGCACCATTTCCCTTTGACTGAATAGAAAAATTTAGTTTCATAAAACTCTAAAGCAGGGGTCTCATATCCAATGGTATTATCATAGCTCATAATGTACAGTCCTTTCTAGAATGGCTAAATGTTTGGTGTCTTTAATAAAACCTTAGGTATTACTTCCAAAGGGTCTCAAGTTCAAGGAGTACTTTCTGACTTACCAATAACTAGATCTAGAGAATTTAGTCTGAGAGGACTCTTCCCTAAGGACTTTTTTTGTTTTCTGTCCCTGATCTCCAGGAACCAAAACTTTACCTGAGGGAAATTTGTGAATGATGGTGGGTGTTAATTGTTCATATTCTGCCTTTAACCCCTTACATGAAGGTTTTTGATCTGGTGAGAACTGGTCAAAGCAGGACTTACTTTTTCAAGTTCCAGACTTTAGAATTTTGACACAAATTCAACTATGTGAGATTGGTGAATTTGGCCCTGCTTATGGAATCTTTTAAGACTGTACTGTGGTACAGCTAAGAATGTACCCAACTCAGGGTGGCTAAAACTAATAAGTATTTATTTTTATACTGTAATGAATAGTCTATACGTGTGCAGCTCATGGCATTGACTAAGCTGCTCAATGATAATAAAAAAAGAATCTAAGTTATCATCTTCCAGTTTTCCATTCTCTCATCCCTTATGTCTCTAATGTGCGAGCTATAATACCCGTGACTGTTGCATCATGGATGCAAGATGGCTGCCACATCTTCATACAAGGAGGTTTTTTTTTTTTAAATGTTTATTTATACATATAAGAACTGGGGTATAGGCCAGAGGTGTGGGAGCTGAGAGGATACGCCAGAGAGAGAACAGGGAGCACAACTGGGCAAATCTACTGAAATACACTGCTGGGGAAGCAGCGGGCAAGGCAGAAGAGGTCTGCTGTGCCATGTGGGTCACGTCTCTGGTCAGGGATCTAACTCATACCGCAGTAATTGCTGATGCTTCATACTGCGGCTCTTAACCCTTGTGCCTCCAGGGAGGCCTACACATGGAAATTCTGTTTGATGCAGGAAGAAGGGCAGGCCAACAGCATCTTTCCCCTGTATCAGAAAAGAAATAATTTTCTCTGAAAAGAACTCCTCCCCAACCCTCAAGGTATTTTCCTCATTTTATTTATGTTTAATTGTCCAGAACTGTGTCATATAACCACTGTTATTGTTATTGAGTTTGGAGAATTAAATATTTAGTTTATATGGTGTCTAATGAAAAGGCAGGTGAGGAAAAACCCTCCGAGTATGTCAAGCTACAAGGTCAGTGATAATTACCAAGAATTATATACTCTTGATAGGTGAACACTATTCTACATTGAGTCACGAGCTGATCTCTAAGGTCAGTTATAACTTATCTCTGTTTACAAATTCATACTTATCTCTTAGAACAACCCTCACTCCATTCTTCCAGTGTTGCTTCCTTAGAACAATGGCTGATGTTATTGATGGGATACTTTGTTCAGAAAGCTGAAGTATGATTCCCAACACACTTCAGCTGAAGAGGTTTTATACAAATTTTGAGTGGAAGAAAGGAGATATTGCTCTTAGTGTTAAAGCAAGTTTATTCGCACGAGTTGGGAATCAATGGGAGGAAGAATGTTTGCTGATCTGTAAACTGCTGTTGACTTATCAACACAATTGCCCGCCATTTCTCCTCCCTCTTTCAGAGCACATGTTCAAAACATTTGGGTAGAATTTCTTGAAAATATTTCTTTCTTACCATGAAGATTGCATGTGAGGAAGCTTCTCAACTGAAGTTTCAATCAAATTAGGGGCAAGCTGATGGGAGAATTCACCATTTTCAACAATGTCTTCCCAACCAGTGATGCAAAGACAAGACAGTGCATCTTGTAGTGAAAAGACAAATACTTCTCACTCCTTGGCATGAAGCAGGCAGCTGCCAAGTATAGGTAGCTGGCAGGATTCCCGGAGACAGGACTTGGGCCACGGGTTGGGCAGGGGAGCAGTTGCCATCTCATTATTTCATTGTCCTGTGGTTACCAGGCACACCAGCTGACATGCAGAATCAAAGTAAAAATTACTACTGTCAAAGAAGCAATGCTAATGGCATTCACTCTGTTCAGTCCTTCAGTGTTTTCAAGGCGCAATCATGTCAATATAGTAGACCTGTTTCCAGCTACATTAACCCTCTAGAAAGGTGGCTGGAGTATGTTTCCTGATCTTGTGACGCTGGGTCAGATGAATTAGTCACTGTCACTTGAGGGAGGCAAAGGAAGAACTTTTCTTTGAAAGCATCACCAGAATGCTAGCAGGGTGGTGAAGCATACAGTCAACCACACAAAATACTTTTTCATTTGTTGTTACAGAGAAATCACAGGAAACATGCATTTTGTCGGACCCTAATGCAGAAACTTAGACAAATAAAAAATTCACTCCTCATGATGTCTGTCAACAGGAAGTCAGTATTTGGGCAATTTGGTGCTTGTGTTTTTTAATCTCATTTTCTCCTTCTTATTTCTCATTCCTTCTTGATCCTTTTTATTAGGGATAATGATTGGGAACATCTGGAATCTCTCAGTGTTGTGGTGACCAAATGAACAGAGATAATTCAACATCAGGCCTTGAGAATCCCTGCAGGTTGGATCTAGTAGCGTAGAAAGACTCATGCCTTCTGACATTGTCTCACTTCATAACACAGCCAGCAGGTGTGCATACACAATTCTTGTCTTGGTTTGTGAGTCTGTCTATACTCCGGTACCATTGATCATCAAGGACATTAAAAGAAGAGTGTCATTATATTCTGAGCATTTTTCCCATCATATGCATGTACGTATGTTTGATTTTATGGTCATAACTTATTAAAAACACCTCAACTTCAAATGTCTGAGTCTATGAGATCACTAGGTAAAGAGTAAATAAAAATCAAATCAGAGTAAGGGAAAATAAAGGTAGAAAAATAAGGTAAAGTCCTGGAGAAAATGAATGTGTAGATAGATAGATAGAGAGTCTGAAATTGAAAGCATTTCACTTGAGGTGAGCCACAAATTTGACTTTCAGCTTCTAGCATCCAAAGAAAAGGGATAAACTTGATATAATTTTTACTATATAGTAGAAATACAGCAATTGCTGTGACGAAGCAAAGAACTCTCCTGAGAAATCCAAACTAATTGTGAAAAGAATTTTTCCTATTCTAATAGATTTCATTTCATAGTTCTAGAGTTCTGTATTAAAATATTTAATTTATGTTTACAGTGCTAAGGGGTATGGTAGCTAGTGCTACAAAACTAAGCAAAAAACTAGTGCTACAAAACTAAAAAGTTTTATCCTTTTCTTTAAACTTTTAAGTTATTATTAACTGGATATTTGGGACGCTCCAAATGAAAGAAACACCATTGAAAGGAGATTTTTTTCAATTCATGTTTTTAAGTGATTAGATGGCATAAAAACAGTCATAGTTTTGGTTTAGAAACTCAGGATGATTCAGGGCGCTGAGCTGAGTCAGTGGAAAATGTTACAAGAGTAACACACTCATGAAAACTAAAGCAGTCAAGCTGCTTAAATCTCCATTGTTCTCTCAAATCATTCACATGACCACTGAGTGTAGTCCCTGGTGTATTCTGACTGCTCTGTCATCAGCCAGAGCTCAGGGCCAGGGGGCATTTGCTCCAGGGTGGATGGCCATGTTGGTGGGCATATTATGTTGGCTGCTATGATAAATTCCTCTGCACTTGGAGTCCAGCCATGTCTAGAACATTCTACTCAAATAGGGCAATGCACAGTTCTGTCACTGGGAGTGCTTCCTAGGACACATGCAAAAGCAAGTGACTGTTGCTTTTTGGGAATTTATACCTATTCTCTTTTTCTGGAAGAAATGTGTGAGCTTTTAACATTTCAAATGTGAAAAATGTAAGCTGAGTATCTGAATTTCTTCCCATATTTAGCACCGCCACAACCTAAGTAATAAATTGAACTTATTGCTAAATAACTAAGAATTACATGCTCTAAAGTCTTAAAAAAAGACTTGCCTTTAATGATTGAAAATAATGTGATCTAGAGAGACTCATAAACTTGCCTGAGTTTAAGAGACAAGACACCTAGGCAAATGATGGAATCAGGTATTTATGATGATCTTTAACATTTACTAGAATGTCACCTCAGAGCTACTGAACTATATAGACATTTAGATTTAGCAAGGTCAAAACAAAACAAACCAAAATATATCAGAAGCACCTTTAGGTCAGGAATAATAGACATTAAGCAATCAATCAGTCAGCAAATAAAACAAATATTTATTCAGTGCATAATAGAGTGCATAGCAAATGGAAAACAAATGAAATGTATTTATTACCTCATTGAATAGTGAAGAAGATAGGAATTGAAAAAATTACTGATTTTAATGATGCAGATAGTTATTGAGTTGGGACATGAAGAGGACTAGGTCAGCTTGGCAAGTGCCATTATTTTTCATCTCCTAACAAGGCATTAGAGACAGCAGTGAAACAAACAGGGAACATACAGTAATATATTTTAATAGAATTACCTGTTCTAAACAAAACCAAGAATTCAGTATGTTAAAAACTACTATAAACGAGAAAATGAAAGAAAACATGTATCTGTGAGCTGTGACTGCTTCACTGAAAGCTGAGGGACAGATGGTCCAGGGGGCCAGTGGAGATCACACCTGTAGCACATGGGTGGCAAGATCCTAAGCCCAGGGGAAAAGGACAAGTTAGGGGCAGTAATGGCCCATGTAAATGGACAGAAAGATTATAATCATTGTATGAGATAGACAGCAATATTCTTAAAGTTTTCTAGGTGGTTCTAGTGTGCCATCAAGGTTGAGAAACACTAAACTAAGACAAATAAAGTTTTATTAAAATTAAAAAAAATTTGTTCGTGTTTTGATGGTATAGGACCATCAGGTGTAGTCACCTCAGCTCTCCTACCACCGAAGCCCCTAAAGTCCTCCACCAAAGTCCATTGTGCTCGCTCCCCTTCTCATTCCTAGTGGATACCTCAGGTCTATGGTCAACTTCCAAGAACTGGTTTTAATGATTGACTTTGTCAGATCCTCTGTTTGGTTTCTCTGTAGTTCACATATAAATGACACCATCTGTGTTTATCTTTCTCCTGACTTATTTTGCTTAGCATAATCCTTCTGCTCCATCCATGTGGCTGCAAATGGCATGAGTTTCTCTTTTTTGATCACCAAGTAGCAAGAAGAGTCATTTTCTAATACTTAACAAAGAATGTACAAACTCTGTAAAATATCTGCTACCAATAGAAAAAAACGTCCTCCACATTTGAACAATTCAGAGCAAAGGAACTATGGATGATTATGAAGTGAAGTTGTGTAAAAATGTATGTAATTTAACTAGAAATCAGAGTAATGAAAATGGAAACACTGTTGAACATTACTTTATATTTTGGAGACTTAGGTTAAAAAAAAAGAACCTTAATCATTGGCAAATATGTGGCAAAACAGAAACATTTGTAGCTTATGACATTATTGTAATGATTAACTCGAAATAATATGGTTGTAAGTAGAGAGCTTGAAATTGACCTATTGCCTCTAAGTTTTCTTTTAGTCATAGGCTTTATAGAAATTCTTGTTCATATGCATGAAGAATCAAGTTCATTGCATCATTGTAAAGGTGCCAAATTGGGCACTATTTAAATATCCATCAATAAGGAAATGAATGCCTACATTGTCACATATTAATGTAATGGAATACAGGTTTGTAGTTTCTTATCTATGTAAGCCTGCTGCATAACAATACAATCTTAAATTTTTGTGTTTAAAACCATGCCCACTTATATATAGCATATATTTTTGTGGCTATGCAATTTCACCTGGATCATCTGAAATATTCTTCTAAGGTTTGATGTCACAGCTGTGCAGTTGCTGGTTCATGGCCTCATTAAAAAAAATAAAGCTGTTATAGAAGATACATACTATAACTCTTTATCCAAACAATGGCAAATATTTCAGGAACCATAGGGGAAAAAAAAACCCAGAAGTATTAAGACTCCAACTGATGTTCTATATTATTTCTTCTATTGCAGACAGAATAAACTCAAACAAAGCTGTGTGGGTCTTTGGAGTCGACTTGACCACTCTTACAGGTAGAATATTTTCTTTCTGAATGTGAAGGTAACCATGCGTGCCTTGTAAAAATTGTAAGAGAATGTGTAAAGTCTGGTATTGAGGAAAAGAGAGAAAATGGCAAAATGATAAAATGGAACCGGCTATTACAAAATGCCCATTTCTGACTCAGATGCATTTTCTCCCTATTTCATTTTCAAAATTGTCCCCTTTTATCTTACTTTCTCTTGATTTCATGCAGCAGAGTTAGAGATCAATAGATATTGCTTTATAGAACACTGCTTTGTTGTGTGAGTGTAATACAAGGGGAATAAGGGAATTGCACCAATTGGAGGGGTCAAGCTGGGTCAGTGTGATTTGGGCAAGGTGATTTGGTTCTTTAAAATGTGTTGTCAAGGGCAAGTTTACAAGGTTAATTATGAGGACATTATATTAACAGAGGATGATTGGAAGGGAGAATTTTATTATTATTGTGCACATGTGATGATGTCTAAGATTACACATAAGCTGTTGTGTGGCAAACTATTGAAATTGAGGGTATTTTTGGATAATAATCAAAGATGTTCAAATTTTATAATGGAAGGCAAAGTGCTAATGACTGATGTAAAACAGTATTTTTAAATTAAGATTTGCTAGAAACTAAATTTTTTTCCTATGTGCTTTGGTTCGGGACTTTGACTTTTGGGAAAAGAGTCACTCAGGTAACTTCTAGGGCTGCCTCAAGTGGAAGCAAGTCTGGCTGGGGTTTCTGCCCTGCATTAGGGGCTCAAAGGTGCCCAAGGACATCCTAACACATGGTCCTCAGTGGGAAAACAAAAACACTAAAAGTTCTTTTGGAAGCTGGATTATGGCCTGAGAATATTTAAAAAACAATTATATAACCAGCCCTGAAATTAGTCTATTAACTTCTGAAGTTCTATCTACATTTGAATTCTTTCTTATCACTGCTTATCATTAAGGTCAGGCTAGTATTTTTCTGGACTTAATGTTTTCAAAGGCTGCAATCTGTATATTATCTCTGCTAACTCATGGCAAGTGCAAGTTCCACTACATAAGAAAAGGTGCATCCTTGCAACAACAGATCTTCACACTTGTGTCTGTTATGTACCAGACACTGTCCTGTGTCCCAGGATGCAGCCTGCACTGCAAGGACTTTGGGAAGAGTTAGAGAAATGACAAAAGTAATTTTTTGCTTCCTCCTTATAATTCACTTTATGGCAGACTATAGGAGTGGTGCTTCCCTGGATCTCAGTGCCTCTTGTGGGATGACAAATAACGATGTAGGAAAATAAATTATTTTTAAAAAAACTATGTGAAAAAATAAAAAGTAGGTTTTAACCATAAAGAAAAGTAACTTCAATTTATACATGAATTTATTATCTTTAGATAGGGCTGTTTTTAGGGGTTTAATTCCTTATTTGCTTATTTGGAAAGTGATGTTTCTCAATGGCAAGTTTCTCTAGGTGACACACTTTGTCTCCACTCTGTGTATTATTGTCTGTTAAGTGTTGTTGAGTGTCTTTATGCTGACACTTTGGATGGCTTCTCAGCTTCTCGGCAGTACATGTGTCTTTTTATTCTTCACTGGTATTGCTTTAAATTGTGAGCATCCTCAAAATGATTTTTCTTCTTTTTCTGACTCTCAAAGAAAACCCTGATATAATTTGATGAACTCTGATCCCATTAACTTAACATTTTAGTTATGAAAGTTCAAGGTATTTCAGCCGTCGTTTTTCTTAATCATCGAAACAGATGAGGTCAGCCTCATTCCCTAACCCTAAAGGTACAAGTTAGTCAAAGCAGTATGAAGTTTTATTTTTAAGCCATTTACAGTGGACAGCTGACGTAACTTGAATATTCATTAAATCAATGGTGATATACTTGATCGTAAGTATATCCAAATAGCCCAAAGTTCAATGCCAAGTGAGATGGAGGCCAAGATAACTAGAGATTTCTATATGTCTCAGACACTATACTAGGCCCTGGGAGAAGTAAGGATGTATTTAATACAGTTCTTAAAAATAAAACATCAATGTGTTTGGGATGTTATCAAATAGTTTGAAGGACTAAGTGGTCAAAGTATGAAGTTTAATACATTATCAGAAACTCTCTCTAGTGAGATATGAAAACTTGTGGACTAAAGATTATGGAATAAATTTAAAATTTGGTGAGGAAAGAGAACTATAAGGGTGTTTAAAACAAAATAGATTGTATGTTTCTCTGATGAGAAACATTCCCACCTACCAGATATGATACTACATGGCTACCTAATACTACACACAAAAATTAATTCAAAAGGGGATTAAGGAATTGCATGTAAAACTTGAAACCATAAAATACATAGAAGAAAACATAGCAAAAACAAAAACAATTAGAATATATAAAATTAGAAAAATTGCATGGTAAAATAAGCTTGCAACAAAACAAAAAATATCTTATTGAATAGAATATATTTGCACATCATCTGTCTGACAAGTGGTAAATATCCAAAACACACAAATAATTCTTAAAATTCCACAAGAAAAACAAACCTGATTAATAAATGGGCAGAAGATATGAATAGACATTTCTCCAAAGAAGGCATACAGATGACCAAGATACATGAAAAGGTGTGCATCATTTCTTATTATTAAAGAAATGCATATCAAAACAACAGTAAGATACTATACCTATGAAAGTGGCTACTATTAAAAGGATAAGAAGAAACAGATGTTGGAGGGGATGTGCATAGAAGGGAACCCTTTTATGTGGTTGGTAGGAATTTAAATTAGTGCAACCATTATGGGAAGCAGTATAGAAATTTCTCAAAATTAATAATAGAAATTGTATATGTTGTAGTTATCCCAATTTGAAATATTTATTAAAAAGTACAAAAAAATTAATTTGAAGGGATAGATGCATCCGTGTATTCACTGCCAAACTGTTTCCTGCAGCTAAGACCAGGAAACAAACTAAATGCTCATTGATTGAGGAATGGAGAAAAGATGTGATAAAAATATACAATGGAATATAATTCAGCTATAAAAAAGGTGAAATCCTGTCATTTGCAAGTTCATGGATAGAACTAGAGGGAATAATGCTTAGTGAAATGATCCAGACAGAAAATGGTAACAGTATGATTTCACTTTAATATATAGAGAAAACAAACAGATGAACAAAAATATCAACAAAAATAAATGTTTGAACTGCAAGACCAATTACTAGTTAGCAGAAAGAAAAGCAGGAGGGGTGGGAAAATTGGGAAAAAGGGGGCGATGACATGGCTGAAGTACTGATTTGAACTTTTAGCAGTATAGTTAAAATAGTATGTACACATATTGATTCTCAGTGAGGGATATCTGAAACTAATGTGTGATAATGGAGCGTTATGTCAATTAAAAAAACAAATAAACATTACAATGAACAATTGAAGCTTCTGTAATTTGTAAAAACCCTACATTTACATAATGCTTAATCGGAAGCTAATGAAAAAATAATGTCAGGCAACTGAATTATCTTTACAGGTTAATAAGACTGCCAAAAAGCAACTGAGAAAGTACTTTCAAGAATGAAATTATTTAACATAATGACATTTCTTTTCATGCAAATCAAATTAATTTCTGCAAGTATGTTAGAATATACTCACCCCTCCTCCTTTTATAAGTTTTCAAGTTAAATTGTGTTAGATCAAAGAAGACATTAAATAGCCCCCCTGCCTATCTTCAGGAGTCTTTAAAATGAAAATGTGTGTGAATGAGAGTAGAAAGAGTGATGACACAAACCAGAAGAGCTAGCAAGTCTATCCATATCAACGAACAAGCATAAGGTCTGCACTGTCAGTAATTAGCATTCATACTGGGAAAGAAATTACATATTAATATACTGTGTGTTCTTTTATTAGGTGGCTCATTTTTTAATAGTGACATGCCTGTGGACAGAAATGTAATTCTTCAGAGAGATTTAAAAGGTTGGGACTACATGCAATTCACCACATTAATCATGGGTTAGATCAAATAAATACTCAATCGTAGGTTTTTTGTATTCATCAAAATTCAGAAGCAGTGGTATGTTCTGTTTCAAAATTGTGGGGAAAAAATCTGAGATAGAAAATAAGAGGAGAAATGAAGGATCAGGAGAATCAAAGAATGTTTCTAATTTATATCCAAAAGCTACCTTCTATTTCTGTAATTGAGGTAAAACTGCAGACTAAACTTAAGAGTCATCCATCTGGCTGACATGAGTAGTTTGTTGTTATTAATTAGTGTAGGGGATAGGATAAACCAAAATGTGTAATAAACCAAAACGGGAAATAACTTTAAGGATTTGCTGCTATTAAATCAGTATTTGAAAGACATTTTTATGCCAGTTCAGATCCTGCTCCTGTGTGTTGTATTATTCCTGGCAGTAAGAGAGTGAGAAAACCTTTGTTTCTGATTATATCATACATTCCAAAAGAAACTTATGGCTCACTGAGAGTGCATAAGGCTAATCATCTCTAAATGTTGCAATGCATTTTCGGGGAAATAGAACATAAAAGAGCATAGAACTCCTTATAGTTTATCTTTTAAAGACTACTGACATTGGAAAAAGGTTTTAAAGCACTGTTCATGAATCCACATTGTAGTATTGTTTAAAATAACATGATGTGAATCATGAATTGCATTTATACATGAAAATGAAATCTGAGTGCATTCTGCTAATGGAAAGCAAAAGTCAATTGTCATTTAGGTCACCGTGTGACGGTAGGAAATCATTTTAATGAAGCTCGCCCTGTTCAAAACAGTTTGGATCTCAGCATATAAAAGAATATGAGTTCCCAAACAGGATTTCACTGGAGGCAAACACTATCAAGCAAGCAACTCAAGTGTACAGTAAAAGCTCCCACTAGCAAAAGGTTGAATAAGCTTGAATCAACAAAATAGATGGTTTTAAGTGTTTTATTCCCTGTATTTTTGATGACTTTTAAAATAGTACCCAGCTGCCTGCACTGGAGGTAGAAATATGCTCTTTGCAACCCTTATAATAGTTAAAGACTATGCTCCTGTTAATTAAAACTATGTCCAAAGATATACAATGAAAAACATGGACTCTTCATTGGAGAAAACAAAGACAGATGTGTATTAATTATGTCATTACTCATCAAGGTTTTCCTCTTCCCCCTGCTATTCTCCTTTTCCCAATCAGAATCTTTTCACCAATTCCTAATTCTATTTTTCCTCTTGTTCTCTTTCAAAATTGGCCACTAGACTATTAAGAAATGAAATCCTCAGCAAGGTTCCTGGTTAAAGGTGCTCTTTGCAAGAGATTTAATGGTAATAGGGACTTGCAGGTTTCTACATTTACAATCTTTTTCAAAAGACAGCAAATTTTGGCATGGAGCTAAGGAAGTACAGTCCTTAGTTCAATCTGCATTTATTCAAGGCTGTGCTGTATGCCCTTGGGCAATCAAAGAGTTTTGGAATGTGTGCCAAGTGTCATGTCATTGAACTCGTCGCTGCCATCCTCTTCTCTCACCCAGGAAGGCTGTGGGGGAAGATGAGGACTCCAGGGAAATCAAGTCAAGTTTATTCAGCGTTCAGTCTCAGGCTATTGGTTAAGGAGACAAAGGGAGTTCTGGTTACAGAGACTCTTAATTCCTCATATTTCCCTTCCCTGTTCTTGGTAGAGAAAGGTGATTGAATGAGTGTGGTGTGATTTATTAATACAAGATAATAAAGAGGGGAAAATAGGTTTACAATAATTCTTTCTTATTGCATAATTTTTATACATATGTGTGTTTTTGTTTAGGAACAGAGAAGAACAGAATTTATTTAAATTATAGAACAAACATACCAATTGTTAGGAGATTGCTGGGAATTGTGACCCCTAGTGCTTCTGTGGCAATTTCGAGTTAAAAATTTCTAATTAGATAAACAAGAGAAATAATAGAAGACAATGGACAGTATAATGGAGTGACTTAGATAGAATGTCATAGATTGTTATTAGCAACTGCTACCTGACCTTGGTGAATTGCTTTAATTTTTCTGTCTCAGTTTCATCATCTGTAAAATGGAGGTAGTAAAATTAATAGCTATCCTTGGATGGAGTGAAATGATGTTCTCTAAAGTGCTTAGTATATTTTTGGGAACATATTAAATGTTGACTATTAATAGTGCTAAAATATGATAACAAAATCCAAATGACTGCATTTCAGTTTTCATCCATGTATTTTGTTAAAGTTATTCAATATTTATAATAATACCTTTATAATTCTTTGTCTGCTGTTCTCTGTAGAAGGCTATTTTCTGGGATTTGCACTAGGGTCCACAGATTAAAATATAACAGGTATTAAGTATTCCACCTTAAAAATAACTCCACCAATTAGCATTTAGATTTATGTTTACAGAACTAAAAAAGGAGTATAAAATTACCATTAGTCACCATCCAATCACCCTTTTCTTAACTTTTATAAAGAGATTTGAGAAGAGAGAAAGTCTTCAGTGTTAGCTTTAGAGAAGTGTTCACTAAGTGGGAGCAGGATGGGGTTTCTGCCTACCCTAAGCCAGGGGAAGGAGTCTTCAACAAAGTCTTGTGCAACATTTACAGATACCAACTTCAACGGACTCGACAGAATTCTCTTAGGCCTTTGAGGAGGACTGCATTCCTCAAATTTAGTGGTGCAATGAAATTCTAGTTTCTATGTATCAAGTGAGTAGCAGGGGATAAACTGAGCTCAAACCACTTGAGACATATGAAGGGAGTTAGTAGTAAGAAACAGTGGGCTGTAATCTGAGTGGAGGATGCTGAGGTGGAGTGGAAGTGGTTAAGTAAGATATCCTGGGCTCTCCTACAGGGAACTATATGTGACACAGCCCTGTGCAACTCTTTAAAGAATGTCTATACGTATCCCGCAAGTGAGCCAGCATCTGGTTGCCTGCCACGCGGAAGTCTGGAGTAGGTGACACCAAGGAAAGAACTATGACTATGGGCAATTAAGGGAGAACCATTTTCTTTTCACCTTCATTCTCCCTCTTTCCTTTCAATCATATGCAAGATTAGATTTAAGAGAGGAAGTAGGAATTTTACAAGTTATGTTTTAATCTGTCTTCCAACAAAAGATGCTGGAGTGTACAGAAGTGAAAGAATAGACATTTCGGCTCCCCACTGGAGATGCCTCATATAGGTCTACAAAGGGAGGGGAGAGTGATAGTAAGAGTTGAGAGTTGTTAACTGGACTATTATATTTATCTCAATATGTTGCTAGCACCCAGAAGAGATTTGCTTACACCCAGTAGTAATTGTCCTCATCTCCTTTGCTTTAGAGTTAGATCAACTTTCCAGTTCTGTGCCACAGATGTATTTGCAGAAATAACGTGACAGG
Organism: Galemys pyrenaicus; assembly: GCA_019455555.1. Classification (NCBI taxonomy): domain Eukaryota; kingdom Metazoa; phylum Chordata; class Mammalia; order Eulipotyphla; family Talpidae; genus Galemys; species Galemys pyrenaicus. Next base: position 4,027,527 of record JAGFMF010012279.1, read on the forward strand.
AAGTCACATTAGTGTACTGTGCTAATGACAGATGTTAGGAGAACTTGTAGAAAGATGCTATGAGAAGATACGTAATTGACAGAAATCAAAATACAGGGTCAGTGTAAGTTTGAGAATCAGGGGGTCTGAAAAATGACTGGAAATGTCTTTAAATAGTTGCTAGAATTTTCCTGTTCATCAGTAACATAGAGGTAATGCTTGAAATATTTTGACTTATTTATAAAAGTTTCTGACTTTTTTTGGTGGTACCTAGAGTGAAAGAATGCTTTTTCAAGATGATATAAACTGAGATATAAGAACCTCCTTCAACTCTTACTAGTTGGTGGATCCTATCAGTATGGTCACAGTGTCCGAAGCAAATTGAAATGTTCATTGGCATCTGTGGCAGAAATAGAGTGAAAATATGTAGGGTTTGAAGCAAAGCCATTTCCAGTAAGTATTTATTCCCTCTTAAAACAATAGATCTTCCTTTGTTAAATGGACCCTGATAGAGATTAAAGCTAGACCAAAGACAAGAGAGGGCCAAGCTACCAAGCTACTCAGTATAAACTATGTATATCTGAAAAATAAGACACAAATTTTAGGTGAACCATTTGAAGCAGTTGAAGTGAGATATATGAGACTGAGCATGAGTAGGCAGTGCAGGCAATCAAAGATACACAATCAGGTGGATTACACTTCCAGCGTTTTCGTTAGGTCCTTCAGCCTTTATTTTCTCAATCTATAACATTGTGGGTTCCCTATGATCCATCAGATGAGAAAGAAAACATCTGAACCAATTTTATAAATGACTCTAGTCAGTATGCTGGTGCCAACTATATGATTTGTGATATTCTCATGCAGTTGTGATTTTGAAAGAACGATAAAGAGGAATTTTTAGAGAACAGGGCTTAATAACGTATAACATCATTTAGTTATCACAAAGGGAAGGTGACTTGAGATGTATCTATTCAAAGACGTAAATGGTTTGGTTATATGATCAGAAGCTTGGAAGGAATGAGATTAGAAGACTGGTGACAAGGACATTTGAAGAAATATGTAGGTGAAACTTTTGGATTGGTTGTCTATCTACCATCTCTCTTATCTATAAATATTTCTATCTATCTATCTATGTAAATGTTCATATAAAGAACCTCGTTAAAAGAAAGCACTTAATAGTCAAGATGATTTCCCCTATCTGTCAGCAGTATTCTTCCCTAGCTGCTTTGATACACCTTTTCAATAACTTTTAAAAAATGTTACCAGGAGTGAAGAGGGCAACTCTGCATGAAATCAACAAGACTGATTACCCTTCTTCAAGTCTGACTTGGCTAGTCTCAGGACTCCTGTCAGACTTCAATTCTGAGTCCCTGATAAGATATGTCCCAAGTGGCGCTTCTATCACTAAGGGGAAATGACATGTCTTTTTGGAGTAGACACATATTGTGGATTTTTCTTCCTATTCTGACACAGTTCCTATTCTAGTGTCCACAGACTTAATTCTTTCTACAGCATCCAACTGCTGCTCACCAGGGAATATCACAGTTAAAAAAAAAAAATCCTTATTTCCCTAAGTAATTATTCCCAGTAAAGAAGTAGCACAATAGGTTAATGCTTATGTTACTCATTAGTCTTAGTGCGTTTCTCCATTATCCAGAATCATGAAAGAGCCTATTGCAGACTCAGTTACAGTATCATCTAGGAAATATCATTTTATAGGCTTAAGGTTCTGCTCTCCAGATTCTGTTTTGTTCACTAAATCAATGCCCACTACGTGAAGTTGTTTCTTCAGTACCCGGACTACACAGATCTGGAACAGGAAGGAAAGAAAGGGATATGTATATGTAAATCTGTTGTGCTATTGATCCATTTTAGGCAGTTTCCTAATTGCTCTTATGATTCTGAATTTAGGTGGTTTAGAGATTTTCTACATATTAGGGAATCTCTCCATTTGGAGTGACTCCCTGGTTTTGAAAATTTGGAAGCTAATTTTTGAATTCCCATGTCACTGTTTTATAAATGGAAGAGGGACACAGTATTGGTCACGATGATTGACTCCATTTGTTAAGGTTGACTCTCATTGCCCCTGTACAATATGTATGGTTGCCCCTGTACAATAGGGCAAGGGAAGAATAGAGGGAACCTAGAATTTCTTCTGAGATTCCTTTCATTAGTGTCATGTAAAACCTATCAGTTAAAGAATCCCAACAATCTGAAGTGCTGGTTGTGAGCAATCCAATGATAGAAACGAGAAGTAGAAAAGAGAAATAATAAATACAAAATATGGCCTTGTAACGATATGTAGATACATCCATCTCATCTCCCTTGCTGTGACACAGATCTGGAACAGGAGGGAAAGAAAGGGATATGTATATGTATATGTATATGTAAACAAGAATTTAGAAATGTAGTTATTGTGGATTATACAAACAATTGCTACTTTTCCTGGGGAGTGAAAAAAATATTTTTCCATTCCACTGACTCTGGACTTAACTATTATAATATCTTTGGCCAATGAAAAATGAACAGAAGTGATTTGAATTACTACTAGCAAAAATAAGTCAGTGGATGGTTCACTGTATTCTCTTTTTCTTTTACCATCATACTCCAGGTAGAGTTTTTTCCACCAAAGGTTTCAGATTTGGTACTGTCTGGATGGAGTTGCATCACTCAATAGACATGTAGTGTGAGTGAGGAATAAATCTTATTGTTGGATCCATTAAGGTTTACCACTTGTTTGCTACTGTAGTTCAACCTAGTCTATTGACTTATATTCTCACTACTCTTAATACATTTTCCCATCATTCTCACTCTTTTTCTCCCAATCTTCTATAAAGAATGTGTTGCTGTTCTATGGTGGTGGACTTTGGATGGGTTTTTTGGTGGAGGAGTACTATAGCAACAATATCTGAAGGGGGGAATCACATTTCTATCATGGCAACAATGATATAAATCATTATTAACTCAATAAAAATATTAAAAAATGTGTTGTGAACTTTAGAGTTGAACCTATAGATTATAGAATAATAAAAAGGTATCAAATAAACCCAGATGAGGATTGGATACCACCCAATGATTCTGGATACAGTATCTGATATTTGTATGGATAGCTGATGACTATAATTTTTTGTTGGTATAATAGTTGTATATTTGATAGAAAAATGTTAGGAGGTGCGTGTATAAGTGAAATTGAAGGGGAGATAGTATTCTTGGGAAACCAAAAAGATAGATTATGGTAGACGTTTGCCATTTTTTTTCAGTTGCCCACTTCTGAAGCTACTGTTTGCATCGATGATTTCCATGCGTATAGTTGAGAGACAACTAGTCTCCCAAGGAAAACACTGAAAATGCCAGATCCTAACTCTTTACTCTCTTTTACTTCAAGGGCATGGCCACATGACTTAGCCTTGCTTGATTAGATACCTAGGGTCAGGCATTTTTATTTTTTAGAATGGATATTCGAAAAGCAAGTATTTGACCTCATACTTTTGTGTTTCCACAGTGAGCCTTTCACTAAACCATATCACTACTAAATGAGAGCTAAGTGAGCCCATTACCTACTGGCTTTATGGTCCTGGGAAAGTCATTTAACTTATTTGAACCTAAGATCCTAATATGGAAATTGAAGATAATGAGAGTGTACTTCATAGAGATGTTGTGAGGAATAAATGAGGTCATGTATACAAAATTCATTAACTGAAACAATATGAAAAGAGAGGATAACAATTGGGAAGTTAGTCAGGCAGACAAGAAAGGATTACAGAGAATGGTCTGTGAGACTAATGATGGCAGCAGCAACCTTGAGTTCCCAGGATATTGGTACTAGAATATGAATGCCATCCTTGAGTGTTTAATCTACACTGTTTCCTCACTGGAAACAGTCGTATAGTGGGGCACTGCCCCTTTCTGGGAAACTCCAACCCACCCCATGATTCCTGGAACTTCCCATAATCTTTTAGTAAATTTCTTGTGCTATTTCTAAGTCTGGTTTATGTTACTGGGTTCTAAGAACTCTTGCCCTTTTCTTAGCTCTGCTTTTATTCTTGGTGTTCAAAAACACAGGCATTTTAGAAATTAGATTTGGTTTAAGTTACACTGTATATCAGCCTAAGAAACTTGTTCAAATTTCTTGGGCATTTTTAGCTTCTAGTTTCTTATTCTTAAATGGGACTAGTCATCCTTACTTTATAGGTAATCATAAAGATAAACTGAGAAAAATATATAAAAAGTTCTGTCTTATCATTGAGTCTCACCTGTAATAAACACTGAGGGTAGGTTAATTTCTTCCTCCCAAACCAATATGGCTGTCTTGGTCTCCTTCATGATAGGAATTGCACTGTATAAACATTGTACAAATACTTACAACTAACTGTTCCATAGACTCAGGGAGTGAACTATGCCTTTGAGAGGACTTGGAAAATAATTGGAAAAGAGACTTTCTCTAACTCTAGATCTATCTTAACTGAGTAGAAGGAATAGGGATAACATAGAATACAGCATGTTATATCTTCAATTGCCTTTTGCCTGCATTCAGTGGTAATTGGGTCTGCATTATTTGTAATTTTCTGCATTATTTGTGTCAAGCCCATTAGGCAAGTGCATCATTAGTATCATATTCACAAGTGTTATCATGCAGTTACAGCCAACAGTCACTTAATGGAAAAATCCACTTTGAATCATGTGGGTGTTTTCTTTTTTCCTCCTTATTTTCTTCTTTCATCTTGCTGATCTCTCACATACACACACACATACTACATAAAGCATATCATATATGCTGAGTTCTACTACTTATGATAAAGAATCTAAGTGTACCCAGAATAATGATTTAGTAAAGGCACATTAACTCACTCACTTTGAGTATTAGACATATTTTATTTGCTATTTTATTGTTATTCTTAAAAAGATTATTTTTGAGTACTGGTTTTTAAACTTCAGGGTGCATGACAATTATCAGGCAGACCATGAAATATTCAGCTTCGATGGCTCACACAAATGAGGCATTAGGGTAGTTTTTTTTCCATAATGTGGAAACTGAGACAAAGAGAGGTTAAAGGATTTGACTGTCGTCATTGAGGGAATACCTGACCCCACGTATTTTAACCTGACTCCATTCTATATACAGAAAAAAAAAGCAGAGTGCTGGGTCCTCTGAAGGACAGTTGAGCACAGGTATAGTTGTAACATTTTTTCTCAGTCCTTTTACCCAGGTAGAACTTATTATCTTTTTTGATATTAGATTTTACCAGTTTTCAAGAAAGGATGACAATCCACATTCTTTCATTCTGGTTCTATCACCATACCTTTCCCTAGCTGAAAATATGAAATTATTATACACAAAAGCGAAGACTTGACTTTACTATTTAGAAGTAACTCCTCATTTTTCCAGATCTGTCAACCTTTTCTATCCATTTAGGATTTGAGATTGAGAAATAGATCCTTTGGAACTGTTGCTGGATTATGATCTTGGGACATTAGGGTAAAAATATATATATAGCAGTTGGACTATCTTATGTCTTCATCTAGAGAAAATTCATGATTCTTCTCCCCTATACTGTCCCATTTTCATTTCTATCTATAAATATTTTATATAGACTCTCCTGTTTAATCCTTGTAGTAACCTACAAAGTAGATCTTATTTTTCCCATTTAATAGAGGAGCAAAAAGAAACTTGGAGAGACTTATTTCTCTAATATCATGTAGTTAATAATTAGCAGAGCTAGTTTATTGTCATAGAATCCAGTTTCACCTCATTCTAAAATCTGCACCTTTAGTAACCAACACTGCCTGTCTATTTAATAAAATCACAGGTTTTTATGTTCTTGGAACAAGCCAGTAATAAATTCAACAATAGCAACCACAACAAAAAGCTAAACAAACAGATTTTACATCCTCCAGCATGTTATGGAATTGCTCTAAAGAGGAGGGAATAAAACTTCAGTGGAATGAGAAGCTTGGGATCTCTTTATGACACAGTAACTGTTCTCATGTCAATGACAAAATGGCAGAAGAGCTGCAAGCAGGTGACAGCAGCCCCAGCACAGTACTCTGTTTGTGCAACCTTTATTAAATGGAGCCGTTGGCTACCACCTGTAGTTTTGTAGTTGTGCCTCCCACAGAGCGCACATTTGATCTTGCGATTAATTAGGTGCACCTTGGCTAGAAGCCCACGATCAAGCATACATATTTCAAAGCTTAAACTGGGTTCTTCCTAAGATGAAAGCAGAATGTTTCAAAGTGCAACATAAATCCTCATGTCATCTTCTTGGAAAATAAATGACATTAATATTAAGTTATTGATAAAATAAAAATCATTATAAGGAAATGATGCACTTCAACTTTTATTTCTAATTTTTATGACAAGTTTTATTCTTTTTTTTTTTTTTTTTTTTGCTGGAGTAAAGTGGAAGTGATCTTTTTGAGCTCATTTAATTTCATCCCTTTGGTGTTATGAAAACCACAACAAAAAAACGGACTCCCAAAGATACTGTCTCTAAAATGCTTAAAGTCTGCCAACATTCTTTCTGAGACATTGCATTGCTTTCTAGTTTTTCTAAAAATGATTCAGTAGCCTATGGGGTAAGTAAGATTTCCCTATTTAATTGTTATTCTGTCCAAGACTACTGTCACCAAGCTTCGTTTTAAAGAGGTTCCAACTGTCTGAGTTGCCTGTTTATTCTCCCTTTCTTTGACTTTCTTCCAAACATGTGTCTTTCATCTCTGCAGTGAGCAATGACTAACCCGCCAAGAGTGTCTCCCCCTACTTACCCCCTTCTCCATGCTAAGGTAATCTCAGTGTGTTGTGTTGCCTTACTCTGCAGTGGCTGGAGTACCTGCCAGCTTGTGAGACACCAAGAACTCATTTCCAATATTCAGTCACGTAATTAACAGCAAAGATGAATAGGTAGAACAAGGATTCATTTATATAGCCTTGGTGGCTCTCTTTGTGTGTTATCTAGGATGGATGATCTAAATTTTTATTTTCCTGCTCATTTGCTTACCTTAATAGGGTGCCCTGATAAATGTATAGTAGCAACCAGACATTTGTTCATCAGCTCTGCTATATAGATCATTCTTTGTTTAAACTAGTCTGTTCAAGGCTGTTAGATCCAGTGGGAACAGCCAAAAAAGATCCATGAAGAACATAATTTGAATTGTTTTTTTTATGTCATCTCTTTCCAACTGTCTTCAATACATCTAGACTTTTCCCTTTAGAATTTTGATGATTATATTAGAAAAAGCTTACTAATTAATGTAAATGCATCATTGTTACAACAAGTAAAAACAATTAAAACTGCAAAAGGAAAGGTGATGATTCTTTTTCTTTCCACCCTTATTTAGAATACCAATTCTTACAACCAAGGGTGTATGTTTGGATCCTCAGTCCTATCGATACATACATACACATTACATATCTTTAAGTATATATGAGAGGATGTATGTATGTACGTATATTCATGTGTGAATATTTTTACAAAACTGAAATGAAATATTTTTAAGGTTTTTTTCATTTAATAATATTTTCATTCAAAAGTAGTTGTTGCATATCTCTATGTGCCAGGCAATGCTTGTAGGCATTGTGGCAATCAACAAGAAGGATAACTTACTGTCATAAAGCTTGCATGTCAGTGAATCATTGCTATCTGCAGGACAGTAGACCCAGAATTGGATCATTTAAATAAGTGGCTTCATAATCTTTTAAATTTTCTTTCCTACCAATAGACGTGTATGTGCTCTCCACTTTTATTTTTGTTGAGAGTATTGCTATATTAAACATCCCTCTATATATTTTCCTATGTATTCATGCTTTTTGTTAATATGGTAGATTTTTCAAACTGTAATTTATTGGGAGAATTAAACAATACTTTTTATTTTAATTAACACTGTAAATAACTTTCCAAAATGTAGTAACATTCTTATGTGCTAATAATTCAACCATCCACACATCCCCCCAAAGTGATCAATATTTATTTTCTTTCATCCTGGACAGTAGCTCTCTTTTGCCATTCACAAATTGCCATTTATGGGGAAAGTAATGCTAGTTATTTGGACTTATGTTTTCCTAGTAATTAGTATTTTTCAGTGTTTATTGGCCATTTGCATTTCTCTAGACTTTTATTAGCTTTTTCCCTCTTACTTTCCTTTGTCTCTTTTTCCTAGTGTATGAGATGTTAGCTCTCTGTGTTTTCTATGAGCTGCAAATATTTCCATAAAATTATCATTTGTCCCTTAATTTTTCTTTTTGGTATATTTTTCCCAATAAAATTCTAAATTATGTAGTCTTAAATTTAACTTTCCCTCATGGTTTCTGTAGTCTCTCTCTCACTTAAGAAATTCTATACTGCAAAAGAAACTCGATGGGCTATAATGAAAGTCTATGGTGCCTTGGTGGTGGCTGTGGTGTGTAGTGTATTGGGTTGGTGGAAAAGTCATGATGTATTTTTGCAACAGGTGGCATTAGTTCATTTTTGGAAGTACTAGAGTCATTCCCATCTATCGATATATTTGAAGAGGTGTGAACCTATGTCCTTAAATCATATATAGTGTTGTAAACCAATGTTACCTTAATAATAATAAAAACTTTCCTCTTCTAAGATTATTCAAATTGTCCCCAAATTTTTACTAGGTTTTCAATAGTTTCACTTTTATATTTAAATACATACTGTATTAAGATTTTGTTCATGTACATGGGGCAGGGGCGAGTTTCAGCTTTTCTTTCATATTGTTTGCTAAGAATGCCAGCCATTATATGGTTCCCAGTATACAATTACTATGTTGCTGTACACAATTACTATGTCCTAGGCATACCTGGATAAAGGTCTGAGCTGCCTGTTAGATTTCATTGAGCTTCTAGATTTCTCTAAGGTCCATCATGTGATGAAAGGATGATAGTGAACAAGTTAGTCACAAAATATAGTGGTAAAACACTTGTCATCAGTTTAATAGCAAAAAGGGACTCAAAAATTGTTCCTTTATGACTCATAAATGATACTAGTGTTGTTACCTCACATTCTTCTGATGAAATTTTTCTACTAACAAACATAGGTCACATAGAAATCTAAATTCCCTAAGTCTAAATTTATTATGTTTGAACCAAACATAATAAAGTGAGTATATTTTCTCATATAAGTATGTTATACTGTTTTATAATCAAGTTAACATTTCCTGGGAGCATTAAAAAAGCTATTTTTTAGCATGCCTTGTAATTTATTAAATTGATTTTTGCTTTTACAAACCTATCACATCATAAAACTCACATGAAAGTTAGATACTGGGAAGAGCCTGGAACTAGATAAATCCTCTCCTGAAAAGATCTGTAAGCACTCCATTTCACAACTCTTTCTCTCAATATTTCTCAAACTGTGTGCTATGGAATACTAGACCCATAGGATGTAAGTTAGTTTTACAAAGAGCTTCTGTGTCAAAAAATTGGTAAGTGTTAGATCAAAAAAATGTTAAGAAGGATTTTATTTCAGACTTCTCAGAGCCTGTAACTGAGGGACATACTGTCTAAACTTTTTTTGTACTTTAATTACTTTTTAAATATCCCTGTTTTTTACAAAGCTGGTATCTCAGAGGGCATAACTTAATAATGCTGATAAAGCTTATATTTCTTGGTCATCATAATCTTCCATTGTTCTTAAAAAGGATAAATTGCATATATGAACAAAATAACATTATCGCAATGATCTGAACTTGCTTAATTTGGTTTTGTACATGGAACAAATGACTAATAAGAGTTCTCAATGTACTTCTGGCTTTATGCATGAAGTGTCACTGCAAAACTTCGTGCTCCCCTGCATTTTATCACACCTATGTTGTTTTCAGAGCTTCTAAATATTCTTCTTAATGATGGACCCTCCATGGTTGCTAATCTTCCCAAACTTTAAAATAAATAAATCTCTTCCCTTCTAATGCTGTATTCCTTTCTGTTTTTTTAATCTTCTCCCTGAGTATTTTTCTAGATGTATTATGAACATTGAGTGGTTGTGGGAGCAATTGCTTATTAAAGTTTATTTTCTGCTATTTGAAATCTACTTATGTTGTAGTGGTGGAAACTGCTGTAGGAATCTATGCATAAAGGGTTGGTTTTGCTTCTTTATTCTCTTAAGTCAATATGATCAATTCTGCTATCTTTAGAACTTTCTCTAACTCAATTCTTTCCTACTGGCAGGCAATTGGTTAAAAGACAGGGCTTTCCAGGTAAGATATATTCAACAGGTTCCACAATGCAGCACTTTCTATTTTTCTCTGGAGTATGATGATAACAGTAAGTTAAGGTGAAGGTAAACTGACCCTTGATGATTCCATAAAAAAAGTATTAGAATTAAATATGTCCTAGTATTTCTAGAAAAAAATACGTATTGAGATCTAACAAACTTGTTTTTCTTTTTTCTGTATTTCACTCTCGTCCTTCTTTCCTCCCTTTACTCTGTTTTCCCTTCTTCCTTGAACTGCACTGTTCATTCATGCAATATTTCAACTGCAATTAAGTGGAGATGCTGGGAGAGAGTGCAGTTAGGGAAGCACTAAGTTATACACATGTACTAGTCCCTCATTTCACTTCACAAGAAAAGAACTGACAATTCTAAAAACATTATTTCATATCTATTCTCAATAGAGCTATATAGTCAGGGAAAGGTTCTACACTACATTCTCTTTATGTATTACTAGAAGGAAATTTGCCAGTGTACTGGCACCATCTTTTTTCTGTCATTGACAGTCCCCTCTAATTGTTCCTCTCTTATTTTTTCTTGTCCACAGAGATTGTCTGTTAAAACTACTTTCCCCCCTTATTTTGTTTTTATTTTCTACAGTGAGGATTATTTTTAAACAAAGAAACTACTATGTTTGAAGCATCATTTGCTCAAAGATTATTTTCTTTTTCAGCTTTGAGGTTGGCAGAATACAGGAATGGTAGCATCTATGAAACAAATGATGATCTTATTAATTCATGGTGATAAGTCAGGAGTGAGGAAACTTTGCTTTTTATTTCTGGCTCTTCTTGGTGCTTTATTTTTTTTTTTTACCAGTCAGTGGCAATAATAATTTTTGGTCTATGTATCTCACAAAAGTCTATATAACGCCTATGTAAAATATGGGAGTTGAATATAATAGAAAAGATTTAATAAGAATATAATAGAAACGACTTAAGGCTTAAGATTAATAGCAAATAAGATACTAATAAAATGTTATGTGCATTGTTGCTTTCTGGAATCTTATTAGATTTATTCATTACCAACTTATGTGAGTAAATTCAGCACTACAAATGTGCCAGTTATTGTGCTACATGGTATGAATGCAATGGTAATATAATAAAAATTCTTGTTTTCAGGTTCTCTCTTTCTCTTTCTATACACACACACACATATCAGGATTTTCTGAGCTATGACTTAAAATTGTTAGAAAAATTCTTCTGATCTAATTTTATGAATTAAGCTACATTTTAATACTTTCCTAATTGTCAAAATTCACTTACTTTTTTTTTTTTTTTTTTTGGTGAGAGGAGATTGGACGTTGTAGAATTTAAATAATGGGATCGATATTCAGATAAAATCTGATTTTTTATGACTGGTCGGTATTCTACCTTATTGCTAGTAATGATATCAATTTCATTGAACATTACTCTTTCCTCTTTGGTCTTTTTGCCCATCCCCTTTGTGTTTTGGAGCCACACTTTAGTTTTCTTTGACAGGCTTCTAAACCTTTAACTCATACTGTCCTTTATTGATTTACTTTCTCCCTATCACAAATTATGTATTCCATGTCTCTTTGGCTCCCCCCCCCCCCGCCCAGTGGTTAATTTTAGTTTCAATTCAAATGTTTTTTCAGGAAATGGTTATACATTGCTTTTACTTTTTTTTTTTTTTGATAAGTTACATGATAAAAGATTAGTTAAATGTTTATGGACCTGAGTGAGAACCCATGTCATCTGCCTTCATTTCTCTGTGTGTGCAACTTGCAACCTCCATTTACCAAAGTAATCAAGATAGATATTGTCTAATGGTCATGAAGTACATACAAATGAAATGCATCCATCGTGGCCTCAATGAAGATACTTAGAAGAGCGTCCATGAATAGACTAAGGATTTTTGTGTTAGGATTGTACTCATTTAAGAATTTTCAGGAATTATTTCCTCCTCTGTTCTCAAGAGATCATTGGCTTTGACATGGTCTTCCATTAGAATTGGGACAATTTCCCTTAGATTGCTAAATATATCAAAGGAAATTGCCACATTCATTGATATAATAAAAACCTACTCCTGTCAGACTGATAATAGAGAGAAAAAGATTTTTCCCAGAACAATTGAATACTAGTATTATATTACTCAGGAGTCTTTTGGCTTCAAATGACAGAAAGTCAAATGGGAATAAATTAAGCAAAATACCAATTATTGAATAGGCTCTGATATAATTATCAGAATCATTGAAATTGAAGAATAATCATGATTTGGGAAACTCCTTCAGGATTTTTTATTATTATGTATTGAGGTAACATTGGCTTATAACACTGTTTAGTTCCACACCTTCTCAGGGATATGTAACCTCACCATAACCACCACCAAGGCACTCATAATCTTCAGCCATAGTCCACTGAGCAACCTCCCTGCTTTGCTCTTCACTTTTTCCCTTCTCTTCTGGTAACCTCAATTTTGCCATCAGATTTCTGAAATTTGATTTTTATTGGGTGTTGTCTAACTCTTTGTTTTCTTTCCCTATAGTCCACAAAAGAGTGAAAATCTCCAGTATTTGTCTTTCTCCTTCTGGCTTATTTTGCGTAGCATCATCCCTCCAATTCCATCTATGTTGTCACAAATGGCAAGGGTATATCTATTTTTTTTAAGTGAGTAGTAGTCTACTGTGTATGTATACTATATATGTGTATGATCTTAATCCACTCATCTGTCATTGTGTATTTAGATTGTCTCCATAATTTGGCATATTGTAATGAATATAGAGATATAATGAATATAGAAATGCTTTTATCCATTTGACTTAGTGATTTGTATTTCTTCAGATGTAATTGCTGAATTTTATGGTAGATTTACTTTTCTAAAAAAATTGAGAAAATTTCATACTTGTCCTAGGTACTGGACCAGTCTACATTCTCACCAACAGTGTACAAGGATTCCTTTTTCTCCACACCATTACCAAGGTATGTTGTTTCTGGTCTTTTTGATATGGGTCACTCTCACAGTAAGAGATAGTATTTCATTGTGGTTTTGATTTGCATTTCCCTGATGATAAGTGATGATGAACATTATTTCATGTGCCTGTTACTTATCTGCATATCTTCTTTGGAAAAGTGTTTATTTATTTCTTTTGCTCTTTTTATGATTTTTTTTTGGTTTGTTTTTGTTGTTGAATTGTATGGATTCTACAGATCTACATATCTGTAGATCTTGTAGATCTTGGGTATTAGTCCCTTGTCAGTTGTATTTTCTCCTATTTAACTTTCAGAGATTTTTATTAGTTGGGTTGTCAGTTCAGATGTATGATAAGATGATTTAAACAAATAGAAAGTTTATTTATCTTTAATGTAAAATATGAATGAGTAGATGGTTTAAGGGTAGGGCAGAGGTTACTGATCTATGTCATTCAAATTCCAAGTTCCTTCCATCTGGTTGTCCCATCACACCTTAGTATGTTGTGTTTTCTAAACAATTTATTTCTAGATCATTTCCTGTAAGGTTTAAGTCCAGCTCCTGGAATTTTGAAGAAACGGTATTGAGCAAGCTATTTCCTTATAACATGGTGCAGAAATTGCTCGCTAAACTTCAGTGTTCTGTTACCCAAAGGAAGGATGGGAAAAGGGATACTAGAGACAAGTTTCATTTTCCCCTACCAGATTAGCAACCCTTGATCATGGTCTGGATATTATAAATCCCACTTGTCTCATTTTTTCTTTATCAAGGGGCTTCCCTCCATCCTATTACAGGCCATTGAGCAGATGATATGGTTACCAATGTATCTGTATTTACACTTCCTTAACATCAAAATGAGCATTATTATCAATGAGAAAAGATCAATATGATCTGCAACATTTTTTGTTCAGGTTGAACTATGTCTGGAGAGGAGGGTTTCTAGATAAAGGTAACATTCATTTATTTAACATAAATTTTAAACACCTTTGGACCAAATAATTTCCTATATCAAGGCCAAATATGACCTGCCATCTAATTCTGTAAATAAAGTTTTATTTATGGTCACACCCGTATGTTTGCATATATTCTGACTGATTTTGTGCCAAACACAACAGCAGAGTTGAATAGCTGGGTATGACAAAAAATAGTATATTATTGTAGCATAAAATATTTATATGATCCTTTATAGAAAAATTTTGCCAACATTTGTTCTATGTGTTGGGTACATAATGCTGATCAAGTTCATGCATGATCTTCATCCATATGGAGCAAATATACATAGGATTTTTTTAATCTCTGATACGGTTTTCTGGTGTTTTATTTCTCTTATGAAGGTGTCTGCCTATTCATTAACTTTATGGGTTTTTAGGTCTGTTTAGGGTAGTCCTACATTCCATATTATGTCGATAAAAAGAGTCCTACACTACCATAATAATCCTAGAAATTTTACCCTAGAGATTTTACTGTCATCAAAAAGAACTTCGTACCTCTAGTTATATCTTTTATTTGACTCCTGGTCCTTCCTGGGCCATGGATATTCAAACATATCATTTACATATTCATATTTTTATGTTCTTGCTTATGACCATTTTTGTAAAATTTGTTACAATTTTCTTGCTCTGTATTCTCATAACATTTGAAATATTGAACTTCAATAGTTCAACACCCATATTGAAAATGGGTGTGTTACCTGTAAGTAAAATAGTAATATGTTTTTTCTTATGTGTGTATCTCCATTGTCATCACCTGTCCTTCATTTTTTTCTTAAAATTTTTATAGATGTGAATTCAGAATGTAAAAATTCATTCTGTTAGATTGAGGTTACTCATTACAGGTCTCACTCAATCTTGCAAAGTAATGCACTACATTACTTTAGAACTCATATGCTCTCTGCTATAGGATGACATCCCGCCAAAGTCTGATTATAAGTATCCAGATTAGAGCCTTCCTGTAACACAGTCATTGGGAGTTCAGAACTTGTCTGCCTAGAAATATGCTGCCATCAGTAGATGAATAATTAATATAAGAGGGAGTAATGGAATAGGGGATAAAGGTGCAAGAGCCTCATGGGAGGAGAAATTTATGATGGAGAACTTTATAATGAGAACAAACTACATTAGTAAATTTATCAAAGGGTCTTGAAACTGAAAATCTGTTGAGTATGGTATGTACTCATTGATTTCATCTTCAGTTCAATAAGGACCTACAGGCTTTAGTTTATGAGCCACTAGCTTCTTATTCTTGACTCTGTACTTATATCCCTCCCTCACCATCTCCCTCCCTTCTTTCCAGTTTACTTTACTTCCTTCTTCCCTCTTTCTCTCTGTTTCTCCTTTTCCCCTTCTATCCACAAACAATTATGGATGTTCATTGTTTGATGGGCTCTGAGGAAGATATTGGGAAGTAATTCTGAAGTGTAGAGATCTAGTCATCACTTTCATGGAGCTTATGGTTTCATAAACAAGATAGACAAAGAACAATGGCAATTATTGGAGGGGATAGTGAAAACAAATGACAGGAATGCATAGATTATTTTTCCTAGTTAAAATATATTGCTATGCTATACAATCACTTTTTTATAAGTATGAATTTTTAGTTCAGTTTTTTTCTGAAAATGACAAAAAAAACCTCTTTAAATGAGTAGAGAAGTTATTTAATAACATCTGAGAATTTTAAAAAGATAACTAGGCAGTATGATCATGTCCTAGCATCAATAGATTGTTGCTTTGATACTGCTAACAACCAATAAAATAGTATCTTCTTTTAAGGATACTACTTAGGTTTACATTATTGTATATTATTTTTATTTCTTCAAAAATTCTATCATTTAAAATTTTTGTTAGACTTTCTTAAGATTCTGAATTTCTGGCAGTTATATTTGTGAGGCATTCCTTATATTTCTCAGAATGATCAACAGAGAGATGGTTGGTGGTGAATATATCAAGCAGAATGGACAGGCTTTTAGAAATTGTTATCTTTTATTTCCTGTTCCTAAGCAGGAATGAGGGCGGTTAATAATAATAATGGCAACAGTGACAGTTTTTATATAGTAGAGCAAAGTTATTAATATGTCACACATATCAACTCATTAATCTTCATGATACCTTGATCATTATTTCCATTACCAGTAACCAGATGAGTTTGAGGCACATATCTGGTAAGTGAACTAGTAAGTTAAACTCAGGTTTTGAGGTCCACACTCATACACACTATGCTCTACTCTCGTTATAGCGCATGACACAGATGTTTTTGGTGTTGAGAGAAGAGTACAGTTTTTGGAATTAAATCACCTGAGTTCTAATACCAACTCTCTTTCAATGTGCTTTTCTTATCCTGATTTGCCTATCCAAATTGAGGGCTTGAGTTATGCTGATATTCCATAGCATATGTCTTTAGACATGTCCATTGAAGAAGGACAGAATTGTTAAATAAGTTGAAGAAATAAATCCTGCAAAGCTTTTTCCTCTTTTGAGAAGCTGCAGAGTTCCAAAAAGACTTGCAGTAAAGATGCTTATCTAACTTTGTTTGACTCAGTGCTTCCTTTTGACTAGGGAATGCCATTTTGGAAAATAACAGAGGAAAACACATTTTAACTTACTACATAACTAGTGGTTCATGAAACTATTTTCAGAAACTGTAGGGTCTTTAATGTTTCTTTTAACTTCAAAATTCTTATGATTTTAAATATCAATTATATATATCTACATGTATTTGCCAGTCTATTTGTATTGATTTCCAACATTGACACCAAACTGATTGAGAGTTTGATGAACACACTTAATCTGTATACTGTGGGTTGAAAGTACACTTTACATTCTTCACAAACAAACACAACCCATTTGTATCAAATTTATAGTTTGAGGCTCTTCCAACTGGTTATTTGGCATCTGTAACTTATGTTCCCCATCAAGCTAAAGTAGAACCTGCCTTAACTATAGCTTTTTATAAGATTTAATGACAATAATTTCCTGTTGAAGTTAACTGAATTATAGTTTTATTTGCAAATGGCACACATTGTAACATCCCTGACGTCTTGGTGTTAGTAATGGAGCGTAGTGGTCAAAGTGTTTGTCTCACCATTCATGGAATTTTCTGCAAATATCTGCCTTTAGCACAACAGTTATCTCCCTTTTTCCCCTAGCTTTTTCAGGAGCATTTAGTTTAGAGCTTTAGCTTAAACTTCCATGAATGCTGACATGTGTGCACTTACTGTTCTGTGTCTATTTGTGAAATCCCATACAGGGAGGATTTTCCTGATTTCATCTGTGCAGCCACAGTTCAAGACCATAAACAGTATTTACTTCTAGGGCAAGTTCACCAAAGCCCTTATAAAACAGATATTGTGGGCTCAGAGGATATTTTCAATTTCTACCCATCAATGAAAAATAAGAAATTAGGCTTGGTAGAGAAAGTTCTTCATCAACATTAAGCAGTGAAATTGAACTTATACTACTTATTATACCCACATTTTATCCACAGTCAAGAAATTAGTCTTGCTAAGTAAAAAGCTGTCTTCCTGCAGAATTGAACAAAAATGGAAATTTGACAAAGTGCCACTGTAATATGATGGTTAGCCAAGACCTTCAGAAATGAGATACTCTGTAGTATGAATGAACTCTACTGGAAAAAAAAAATAGAACTATCTTGTGCAGAAACACTGAATTGGGTTCTTCTCTTATATGAGAATTTTTAATGGTTCTAGTAAGCATTGAAAAGAAGCTTAATGGGATAAGTTGGCCCCTTTTATAGAATTTTCAGCTGGCACACTCTTCTAGCTTTCAGTCAAAATTATAACTGCAAGTGGCTTAAATTGAAATTCTTGACAGATTTCACCAAGTGTCTTCTCCCGCTTTGTCAAAGACAAAGTAGATTTCTTTAGCTGACCCAGAAGCCCTTTTACTTTCAGGAAGCACTTTTCACTCATTGCAGAGTTGACTTGGTTGATGACTATGCACCTAGCTCTATGCAGGTTCAGTATAGTAAGGTGTTTCAAGTTCCTTATTATAATCTGAAAATATGAAGAAATAGAAGCATCCCACAAAGATTACACAGATCATCAGATTCTGTTTTCTGACTCCATTGTTTATTAATTACATCATCTCTAGTCAATGACTTCACTTCTCTTAGTTTCAGTTATTTTCATTTGTAAAATGGGGTATGAAAATACCCCCTGCAGGGATCTTTTCAACATCAAAAGAGGCAGTGTATATGAAGCTCTGGGTGTATTGTCATCATTCAGAAATAACAGGTGCAATTAGCAGTGACTAAAACCCAAAACAATTTTCATTTATTGTGCTTGTTTAATTCAAGGAAGTATAGTCAGTTGGTTAATGAACAGAAGCTTGTAGGGCCTTGAAAAAAATACCACATTGTTTCTTCAAAGATAAAGCCAGTTTAATAGTTGAAATTACAGCTGTTGCAATGCTCTTCCTGGCTCTAATATTACATAGCACCTAGATTCTTAAATATATCTTTTAGTTTCAGCTTCTTGTGGTTTGAGAACATCAGGAAGAGGAAGAAGAATCAGCATGAGGTTGATGGTTGAGTGGCAACTGTAATTTCCCATATAACGGAATCTTTGCTAATATAAAAGTTACCTTCTGGTTATGCAGAAGTTTAATGAAATATATGTCCAAAGCGGTGTTTTCAACCAACAAAGAACAAGTACAGTCACAGAATTTAACATGTTGAGTTATTCTTTCCAAAATCAACCACCTAAGGACCAAAGAATACAATTTAAAACAGAATTTCTATGCATTCTTTTTTGAGTGAACAAAACAGCTTATATAGCTAAACTGGGTAGCTACAATGTAATTTGGTAATGTTTCTATTTGTTGAAGAAATGCCGAATATTTGCAGGAATGGCAAGAAGCAAAACATAGCCCTCATCTGTATGCAACATAGTCATAACATAAAATTATAAGCTCAGAGATATGATTTCTGAAAAGATTGAATTAACATTGTGAAAATTAGAGCCCCATCATTTGCATAAATTTAGGGAAAGCCATTGCATGACAAAGCTGGCAATTTATTTGGTGATACTGAAGAGTGAAGTTGCATAGCATTTTACAGCTCTGACTCCTTGGTGGAAGTCAGGAGTGGGAGTACATTCACCGCAGAAGGACTTGGAATCAATGCAGTTCAGTCACTATACCCAACTCAAAGCTTACCTGAAATAAAAAGAAGGACCTTATCAATGATGTTTGAAAAGTGATGAGTAAGTCTGAGGTGTAGCTACTTGTAGCAAAAAATTCCTCTGTGAGACAGCAGGATGATTATGTGTTCAAAAAGCCCTTTTACCATTTTTATCTAACTATGGTTACCTGCAGGTAACCTCAGAGTCCCTGATCTTTCGAAGAAGGAGAACCTGACCTGGAGGAAATCAAAGCTTTTATTTGAAAACCAGGTACTTGCTGACATGTACTTAGGGTCACATGATCATTTTACATCCAGAAACTTTTAGCTAGGAAAAAAAAAAAAACAAAACAAAACACTGATACACACAGAGTCAGCACTTTTTTCCCAAAGCCCCACAAGCTTCTATTGATGGACTCTTTGGCTAAATTTCCTTGAATTACGTAGGCATAATGAAAACTGTTTGAGTTTCTTTAGTCACTGAAAATTCTTCTGAGATGACTGATAGATTACACTCAGGACCAAAACCTTTCTTCAGTTCTAGCTCTTCTGTTTCCTAACTAATGCATATTAACCAGTAAGGGTGCAGAAGTGGAAGAGAGAGTCATAGATATGGGGTATAAAATATAAAATGGGTATGTGAGGTACAATATAAAATCATGTTTTATATTTCCTCCATTGTGAAGCTGGAGGAAAAAGGAAGTAGGTACAACGTGAGACATATGGGGGATCCTCTCCACATTTAAGAGATTAGCTGTGTGAGGTTGGGGTGTATTACTCATACAAAGTTTGCTGTATCCCACCCAGTGTGAGGCAAAAGAGTTTGATTTAGGATGGTGATATCTGGAAAGCCAGGAGAGGTTGATCCACGTGGGAAAAAGGGGCACTGGAATGAAACACAGTGAAGTTGAAAATAAGTCTGCTTCCTGCCTGCTGAGACAGTGCCTCCCTCTTTCAGCTCAGGTAATTGATGATGTCCCTTTAGTGTTCTGAACTTTCTTATAATGAGGATTGTGTTTTTCCCATGGGTTCTTTTTTCTACACAGGTGCCTGAGCCGATCTGTGCGACATTTATAAAACAAAAGCTAAAAATCAGAGTTAATATCCCTGCAGTGTGTGATCCTATGCCTCTAAATCATACACAGTATTTGTTGTAAAACAATGAAAAAAATCAAAGTTAATGAAGTGAGTAAATATTTCTCTTCCTCTTACCAAAGACAATTTACCCTCATTAAATTAACAATTCAACAAAGACCAAAGCAGAATAGTATACAACTTCCGAGGTTACTGAAAATGATAGAATGGAGGTAGAAATGGAAGATTTGTTCACTGTATTCCAGCTACGATTGACTCTGAAGCCCTGAATGAATCAGTCTAACATTTTCGGGAACACACAATTTATAGCTACAATAGTAAGTGCTGAAAAAGAGTGCTCTACGTGAAGAGGATGGGATAGTTAACGTGAAGCCAGAAAAAGGAGCTGTAGGGAAATAGCTTCTAGGAATGGACCATTAGAACCGGACAATTAAAAGTGAATAGGATTCTGTTTGTCAGAGAGAAAAAAGTAGTAGACATTCCAGGAGAATAAGTAGGATACTATGTCATGAGTGTTCATGGTGTTTAGGGAAATTGAAGGATGTAGTTAGAATAGATTAGTGAGTAAGAAAGGGGGCTAGTGGTATAGTTGGAAGTTAAGTTGGAGTTATATTATATAAGGTTCTTGCAAGTAAGTCATTCTGTTGATTTGGATTTCTCTAAAACACTCAAAGGATTTTAAGCAGGGCAGTGGTATGATCCATTTCTGCAAAGTGAAGGATACATCTCATACAATCTGAAGAGAGGAGAAAAGGTTATGAGGCCATTATTATAGCCTAGATTAGATAATATGAAGGTGCAATGACAAAAAAATGGAAGGAGGATGTGAATTTGAATCATACGATAGTAGAATAATCAGTAGGCCTGGGTGGTAGTGGGGGGAGGTGTGTGACTAGATGTGGAATTTGAGTTGAATAGGTGAATCCAAAATGATTTTGAGGTTTCTATTTTGAAGAATTGGGAAGTGAGTGTGCCCTTAATGATAAGAAACATAAGTGGAGGGCAATAGGAATTTGGAAAGATGTTGAATTTACATTTGGTCATGATAAATCTGTGATGCATATGGGACAGTTGGGTGAAAATGCTTGGTAGGCAATTAGAAAATAGGTTTAGAACCCTGGGGAAATCATATTTGGAGAAGTAGAGAGACAATGAAGCTGGTTGTAGAGGAGATACAGAGAAGTATAGTGAGGAAAGAGAAGGCCTGAGGGAAGCATACTGGTGAGCCCCCACATTTTCTGAGAAGTATAATCAGGAGGCAGGGAAGGAAATTTAAAAGAGGTTGAAAGGGCAACAAAGGAGCAAGAATAAAGTAGTGCTTTGGAGAGCAATATAGTTCCAAGAACAGGAAATGGTCAATAATGACTGATAAAAGCATCTTTCTATTTTTTTCCAAATGTTCTTTTTTTTTTTTAAAGATTTTATTTATTTATGCATATAAGCACTAGGGTACAGACCAGAGGTGTGGTGGGTGAGAGGATCCACCAGAGACAGAGTGGGGAGCAGAACAGGCAGATGGACTGAAGTACACTGCTGAGGGGAGCAGTGGGTGAGGCAGGAGAGGTCTGCTGCACCATGTCCCAGCAGGGTTCCAACCTGTGCTGTAGTGACTGCAGTTTGCCTCACAGTGCAACGCCTAACCGATTGTGCCACCAGGGAGGACCCAAATGTGCTTATCTTAATAGGTCACAGTGTTCATCTCAGTGATACAGTGAAAAGGATTGGAGATAAAAAGTTACCCCTTGTGCACATTAGACAAATTAGGCCTCCTTCCAGATGAAAACAGCATTTAGATATTGGTCAATAGCGTTTCTCTGTCTCCTTGCCAGAACCATCTTGTTCAGGACATAGGTTGCAAGACTATATGTGTCTCTAGTCAGTCAGGGACAGAAGTAGTAAGTGGATCAGCAGATGGGTTTAGGAGAAGGAGATGGAAGGATTGCAGTGATATTTCTTTGAAATAGTTTTCCTTTGGGTCCAAGGGAATGATAGAAAGAGAATAAGAAACTGGTTGACTTGAGGAAATTAGGTAGGAGGTCAATAGAGATCCCAGAGAAATCAAAGGACAGAGTATCAAAATATTGGTTGGGGTGAAAGAATTGACTATAAGATCGATGAGAATGGATTCTGGAGCAAAAGTAAGAATTTGAAGTGGAGGATATCATGTAATGATGGAACCAAGGTGTTGGATGGTTCAGCAAAATATACATTGAAATCACTCAAGATGACAACCTGCAACTGAGTAGGAAAGACAACTGAGATCTTTAAGGAATGTGAGAGATGAAGGGGAGGGAGTGAGCAAATGCTAATGAAATAAGAAAGAGAGTAGCATAACCTGATTTCATACACTTCAGTTGGTAGATGAAGCAGGACTAGTAGGAAAAGGACTTTTTTTCCCCTGTATGACTGGTTAATTTATAATTTCACAATTCTTTGGGTAACTGAAAATTACTACTTTGGCTATTTTGTTTGGTTATAATGAATAGAACAATATAACAGAGAAATCCAATAAATAATAGGAGAAGCTATGAATCTAAACAATAATAATCAGAAAAGTGGGTGGGTTCAAGCGAAATGAGCATTTTTCTTGTTATAAAAGAATAACCAGCCTGAAGGTACATACTTTTAATCCTTCAGGTGGTGAAATTCATTAGTGAGAATCCTGTGCATTTCTTTTTGGAAGTCAACTAGATTTCTTGATGAAAATGTTCCAACTATAAGAAAATTTGGAATAATTCCAAAGATTGTCACGGGGAAAATTTTTACATTCCATCAATATTATGCTCTAATTCATTGAATCAATGATGTTCAAGGACTTCAATATCCATTTGCAATTGCACCTTAATCAAGTTCTTTAATCTGGATGTTTACTTTATTTAGGAGAGCTGAAAGCCTTTGCTTTCATAACAACATATACCTTAACAATTCACTGATCTGAGAGGAAAAGGAAGAATATAAACATATTCTTACAATCAACTGAAATTTTATTTGAAACTACTATCCTCTCCTTCTAAGTTCTTTTGATTCTTTTGTTTGATTTATTTATTTATGCATACAAGAGCTGAGGTACAGGCCAGAGTCACAGGAGGTGAGAGGATTCACCAGACAGAGTGGGGAGCAGAACAGGCAGACTGACGGAAACACACTGCTGAGGGCAGCAACAGGTGAGGCAGGAGAGGTCTGCCACTCCATGTGGGTCCCCTCCCTGGTCGGCAGCAGCGATAGAACTCCTGTTTTAGTGGCTGCAGTTTGCTTCATAGTGTGTTGCTTAACCCACTGCACCACCAGGGAGGCCCTCCTTCTAAGTTCTTAAGAGTGAATGTGCCAAAGTGAAAACAATAACAAAAGACTTCGTTATTCCCTGCTCTGTGTTTTCTAATATTCAGTGGCATAACTAGTAAAATAGCTATGATACAAAAATTAATACAGTTCTTCCTTGTTGTAAACCTGTGTACAAAACTAGAAGAGCTCCTTTCTTTTGTCTTTGGTGTGGAGGAAATGAATGGGTTTGACAAAGTAAATTTGGGCCATGATTGGGCAGTGGGGGCCCAGCACTTTTTGGATGTGAGGAGTCGGCTAGGATTGGGAAGAGATTATTGGAAGAAAGCTTTTCCAGGAAAACAATCTTTTTCAAAACTGAACTGATCAGAAAGGTTGTAAGATTTACCATGAATCTATGATACCAAATTATCGATCCTCGTTCTAATCATATTATTTACTAATCCACCCTCCCATCATTCCCTGATAATCCTTAAGGATTTACTTGTCTTTTTATTTCAATTGCCTGCTGTCATCTGGAGAGATTTCAACGTGTACTTTGATGTATTGCCTTTATTACATTGGCTTTCACTTATTAAGTAAAAGCAGATTATACTTATTATAGAACCCTTTAACATAACAAAATAATTTTATACCACTATCAACTCTAGTTAAACCAAACCTTCCTGTTCATGCACACATCACACATATATTTCTTTGGGGTTAAGACATTTTTAAATTAAAATACCATCTGTCTACATGGGTGTCTGCAGTGGTTCATTAGTTGTTTTGTAAGTGTAGTTGCTTTGGCTCTTACAGTGGTGATCACTTTGTAAGTATTGCTCTGAATGCCTGGAACGTTTATTATTTAATTGTTTGTTTGGCAATGTAGTATAAATGCAATGCAGATCATTAAGTTCTTGATTTCGATTAAGATAGAGATTAACTTGAGAGATTCTATTGCTTGTGTGGCATTCCCCATGCTAGGAAATTTAGAAGTGTTTTAGGCAAATGTGACTTAGACATAGTACTTTTATTTGTATCCTCTAAAATTAAATCAGCAACTGAAATGTCCACCCACCAATTTCTTCTCTATCCAAATACAATACCAAAACCCACATATCTTTATAACCAAGGGAAGAGGAGATGAGAGTGGGGGAACTTGTCAGAAAATATTACTTGCTCTCATGACCTTCAGAGGCTTGAATAAGAAAAGGGATTTATTTTTTCTTTTAATCAAAAGGGTAGATGTAGCTGAGTGACTGTTATAAAACCAATATTCGAATGCAAGAAAAACATGAGTTATTAGAGGCTTTGGTGATTCTACAAAATATATAAAGAGCAAACATGATTTGTATATTCATCTGGCTTTCAGACTCCTGATTCTGTAAGTCTGGGAGTTTATGATTATATCGTTATTTTTCTGAAGTAGAATAGATAAGTGTCTGGGAGGAAACATTTATGAACTCTGTCCAGAAAGGTTTGCTAAACTCCATTTTGCTTACTGACATGATGAGTGGAAAGCTATAGCTTTTCTCTGTAAAGATTTCTCCTATGGAAAGATGAATCAAATAATAAAAATTCTAAAATATCAAGCCAAATGTGACCCACACAACAGATCTCATTGAAAGGAACCTACCTATATTAATAACTTTCTTGGACGAACACTGTATGGAAGTGGAAAACTCCATGTAATTTGTTTAGTTAAAAGATTTAGAGAAAGCAGCTAAATGTCAACCAAAAACTGTTGCTTGTCAACTTAGTTTCGATCTAGGGAAAACAGTGACCAATTAAGCTGCAATGTGATATAGAAGAGAAAACCCTGCGCTCGGAATACCTGTATTTTTGCCTTAACCCTACTACTGACTTTGTGTTATTGGTATAGTCATTTAGCTTTCAAAGACTGAATTTCTTTATTCATAAAATAAAGGTTGGATCAGATAATTTCAAAAACTCCTTCCCAATCTAAAAATCTCATGTTTTCCACTGAATAAAGATCATTATGCATACTACTGTGCAAGCAGTTTATACCTCTATAGTTTAATCGGCATAAATAAAAGGTTATAACGATATAGCTTAAAAAGGAAATATTAGGTAAATTACATGCAATATAAATAAGCTTTAATAAGTTGGAAACCAATTTTCTATTACCCAGCTAGAGCTTCCACCACCCATATGTTCATAAAAACTGTGGTTGTTTTATTGTTCTCTCTGGCAGTGCCAATCATAGTTAGCACTAATTAATGAAATTCCAGGGCGCTGTTTGCCAGGAGGTTCATGCAATGGGTGAAGCAAACTAGAGTGGCAAAGTTTCCATCATTTATATTGCCGTGACAATATTGGCTCCAGTTTCAGAAACAGTAATTCCAGCTTCCAGTCCCTGTGAGAACAAATGTAGATTGATTTATGTTCTGAGCCTCTCTAGCATATTGTCAACACTGAGATGGCTGCCAGAGCTCATCATGCAAGGTGCTGACATTTTCTGGGAATCCACTTGCCTTTACACATATTCTCTCTAGTTCCTTACATTTGCACACATTGCTGACTTATTTATTTTTTTGTTTTAATGTCTTAAGCCTAGATTATTGATATCAAACCAGTCTAATATTATTAGTGTAGTTTATGCCAATACACAATCTTTTGGGATCATGTCCTACTCAGCTAAGATCATAAACTACCTTAGACCCCTCTTGTTATTATAGTCAACAATGTTTAAATGTAGTGATTTTCCATAGAATCGTATTTTCTTTTTAGTAACTTCTCCCCACCCCCTTTTTCTTCTGGTTTTATTTCCCATTTATTACAGTAATTACTGAGCATTACTTTTCAGGTCTGTTTCTCCTGCCACAACAAAGTCGAGGTCTTTTGTGCTGTGTGTTTACTGTCTGGTTCCAATCATCAGCATAGACAGTCGTACACATTGATTTCTTTTTTAAAATTTATCTCTGGAGAAGAAAAAGAGCCAAGTATTCCCAATGATTGTTGTGAGGAAGGATAGACACATCAGTTCAATAATGAAAGATCTCTATATGGGCTTGATCAAATAAATTGAATAGTTCCCTCAATTGTGTTGTGGGCAATCAAAAGCTATCATGTTGCAGAGTTCTAGCACTTTGCTTTAGGAAATGTAAGAAATTTCAGTGTTTTTTTCAATCAAATCATTGCGATAAACTATAGACGCCACATGATCAGTTTTGTCCTTTTTTTCTGAATGGGAAAATCATTTCTATTTATGAAAAATTCCGATGTAACTTAGGTGAGGTACTTACTATCTTACACAGATGGCTTGATGAATTCTTTCAACCTCACTCCCACCCTGATCAAAATATGGATCATTTTCACTTCCTGAAAGGATCCTTCATTTTTTCTACCTGTTTGCAGGCCAGTCTGCAAAGGGTAACAGAAGTTATTGATTTTTAAGTGAAAATGATTTAATATTTCAATGTTTATTATCTATTTCCCCTTCTATTTTTTGGTTGTGATATACACATAATTGCTTTGTCATATTATCTTTCAGATGTCTCCCATAATGTCCACTGAATTTGTGAGCTCTGTTATTTATTTTTTAGATGCATTTCTAAGGCTAAATATTTCTTCTTATTCCTTATTAGGTTATTATCAGAAAGGTAGGAGATTTTTTATTTTTTTTTAAAGATTCCTGAAAGGTCATTTATGTGTATGAAAAGAGAACATAGTGTTTCCTTTGTTCATCAGTGGAGATTTTTTTATTTTCATTTAAGTGGTTTATTTTATTGTTTAGTCTCTGGAGAGGGGCCAATGTTACAAATTTTCTTTGAATCTTCACTGTGTTAGCAGCTAGTAGCATTAAACTTTTAAGGTCCACTTAGATGCAGAGGAGAGAATGAAGTGAAGAGCAATATTGCATTAGTGGGCCTTTGAAGAGGTGATTTCAGGCATCCCCTGGGGTTCTGCCAAGGAATGAGATGTGCTGATAGCAGGAGCAGTGGGGTTAGAAGACCAGAGTCAAGGCTTATTTGCTGCTGAATTCTGACTGCCCTGGGTGCTCCATGCAGACTTTCTTGTTTTCCATATTAAATCCCAGGCACATTCAAACCCTGGTTGCTTCCAGGTATCATCAATAACCTCAACAATCTTAATACTGAACATTGTATCATGCTTTTCTCGCTTGTGAAATCCATCTTCCTTTTTTATTTCTATATTTATTATGACAGATTGCAAAGTAAGTATTATAAGCCTGTTAATCTTTTTTTATTTTTTTAACTGTTATAAACTACTGAGACTTAAAGTGATTAAGGGTATTTTTTTCTGAAGAATGTGTCTTCCTTAAATAGTTCGGTTTTTCACAATCTGGCTCTATAGTTAAAGCCCAAGGGAATTTCTAATTATATTAATGACTGAAGCACATATTAGTTATGTCCATATATTCAAAGAATTAGGGAAGGCATGTAAAACATTCACCTGGTCCTCCTATGGCTTCATAAACTGGGATTTAGCAGGATGGCCCATTTTTCTTTTTAAAGATTTATTTTTACTTATTTATGCATACAAGAACTGGGGTGTAGGCCAGAGGTGCAGGGGTTGAGAGATTCATCAGAGACAGAGTGGGGAGTAGAACAGGCAGATCGACTGAAATACACTTCTTGAGGGGAGCAGCGGGTGAGACAGGAGAGTTCTGCTGTGCCATGTGGGTCAGGTTCCTGAACAGAGATCCAGCTCATGTCACAGTTGCTGATGATAGCTTGATAGTGCTTAGACTTTAACCCCTGAACCACCAGGGAGGCCCTGACACCCATTTTTCTTATGATTGGTTCTTATCCACCTCTTTTTCTTATGATTAGTTATGAATTATTTCAGTTTGTGGCTTTAGAAATAACTTTTCCATGTAGATATTACTTGATCCTAACTCTTCTAGTATCCCAGGCTGAAAGAATCTTTAAAACCATGAACTTGTCCAAGTGGATGCTACTAGAATTTAAGACTGACTGAGGTTGGATTAAGGTAGTATTATTTATAGTGAGTGATATTTATTGAACAATTGAATGATTCTAAGTATGACTCATCATTATTTAACATTTATAGCAAGAATGCGAGTTTTATAAATTGTATAATGCCATCAACACAATAGTAGGGTTTATATATTCACAGTTTCACTCCAATAATCTGAATATAATCCACAAATATAGCCCTTCTGAGTTGTTCTGGAATTCTTGGACTAAACAAAGGACTGCATTGACAGCAAAAAAAAAAAAAAATGCAGTGTGATATTTTCTTTGTTGGTAGATTAGCAATATCAATAAATTACTTAAAGTATTACCAAAGAAGGAATGAACATTGCTTTGCTTAAATTCTTTTTGCTTTCTCCATTTTATGGAAATGTCAGTTGATGTTCTTTTCTCTTGCCACTGGTTATTAAGAACTGTAGATGGCAATCCAAGCACAAAAATGATCCAGTTTGCTAAATTTAGTCATGGATTTTGCTTTTCCTAGCGGCACAAAATTATGTAGCTCTAGAAGGGCAGCATATCAGGAAAAAGGATCATAAAAACAAAAGCAAATCTCAAAGAAATAGAAAACAAGATAATTTTTTTTGCAGTTTTCTCTTTATAAGTTCCACTGCATGTAAGTTTACAAAATGCAATTTCAGACTCGTGAGTTAATCAAGAAATACTGTGAAGGCATTTCAAACTATGGATAGTAGAAAATCTCAGTTACCATGGAAACAAAATACCATACATGAGAACAGGCCACATCATATAGAAGATTTAATTACAATGAAATGATAAATGAATAAAGGCATTTTTTAGCCTATTTGTGTCTACAGTCCATTAGAAAATCCTGTTTCCAAGGAAACACATGTCTAAAAACAGTAATAAAAATTATGGAATTAAGAGGAACTGCATTTGAAAAGATTTTGCAAAGATGACAGCAGCCCCATCAATTAAAAACATTTCTGATTTTAAAAGAATCACACTGGCATGAACTTAAGATTTCTTGAGAGAAGCCTGAGCTGCCCATAATGGCAATAACACATGGTGCACTTTCTACACAAAATAATAAAGTCCTTGTTTGATTGAAAGGTGTTCATGAATCTAATTTTTAGAATGCAATTGGAATGGCATATTTAGACATGTTTTTATTTTGAAGTGAGTTTTGCTCTGATTTCAGAGATCAAAGCATGGCCCGGAAACATAGCATGATTGTGTCAGTGGATCGTTTTGACTCCAAATGTTGTGTCCTATTACCAAATTTGCTACTGATTTATGCATGTGTGTTTGGGCTGAGCCAACAAGAAATAGACCATCTGGAGGGCCCTTTTGATGTAAGAATGTGAGTACAAGATATTCATAATCCAATATGTTTTCATAGACAAGTGGATTTAAAGCTATGTGGCCCAGATTAGACCACTAGTAACAAGTGAATTAGCAGGGGGCATTAATATGATAGTGTGCATTCATTATAGGCATTGATAGTCAAAGGAACACAACACTACCTACACCTCTCTTTTATCACAGGATGTGAACCACACAAAATTGGAGCAGCATCAGGGATAACAGAAATAAGACCAGTGGGCTAACCCCGAGCTACCATGTCAGAAAGCTGTCTTTTGACCAGTGTTGTCATCTTCTGTGCACTCCACACTGCTGCATCGTCTTTACAATTCAGTCTCTCATAAAAAATGAAGTTTGAAGCTATGGACTTAAGGGCAAAACTAACATGCGTTTGAATCCCAGTTGTACTCTACTAGCTGTATAGTCTTGGCAAGTTACTTAAGTTTCTGACCTCAGTTTCTTCATTAGGAGTAGTGTCTACTGTTGGGATTGTGACTCTGTGTATAACAGGACTTCTTAACCTCAGCACTTTTGAGATTTGGGTTAGATCATTTGGGTTGGGTCATCTCCTTGTGAAGATTGTCCTGCATGTAGCAGGGTGTTAGCAGTCAGCCTGGTTCCCACACATTTGTTGCCAACAGCAACCCCTTTCCTCCCACCCTCAGTATGACAACCTATGTTTTCTGGGGGTGAACACTGGCCCTCATTGAAAAACACTGATGCAAAATGACCTGCTAATAGCAGAGGATAAACAAATGGTGGTTACACATTACAAGCTTTTGCAAGGATGACATGACCAACATATGATTAGACTCAGGTTTGGCCACTTAATTCTTCTCCTGATCCCTGTCTTCAGGGGTGCCTTTTTTTCAGTTCTGAAAACTCCTCAACCAACATCTTTTAAATATTTACTTTCCTCTATTCTCATAATTCTCTCCCGTTAGGATGCCTACCAAGCGTGTGTTCAAACCTCTCTTCTATCTTCTTTGTCTCCTGTTTTGCCCTCTTCATTATCCCATTTTATAGTGAGGATGGTTTCTGTGGTAATCTTCCATCCATCTTCTTTCTGTTTATCTTAGCTACAGAGGTTTTTATTATTTCAGTGAGTATGACCTTCATTTAAAAACTACTATCTGGGCCTCCCTGGTGGCACAGTGGGTTAAGCAACGCACTATGAAGCAAAATGCAGCCACTGCAGCATGAGTTCGATCCCTGCTGCCAGCCAGGGAGGGGACCCACATGGCGCAACAGACCTCTCCTGCTGTGCCCGCTGCTCTCCTCAGCAGTGTACTTCCATTGATCTGCCTGTTCTGCGCCCCACTCTGTCTCTGGTGAATCCTCTCACCTCCCACACCTCTGACCTGTACTCCAGAGCTTGTATGCATAAATAAATAAATCTTTAAAAAAATAAAAAAAAACTACTATCTGTTTTCCACTTCCTTTAATAATACACTTTCTATTCTTTATGGTTATTTTGTTTCTTTCCCATCTCACTGGATATTATAAAATAACAATTATATTATTTTGAAGTCATTTTCACTTTGCTCTGTTAGTGATGATTATTCAGTTTCTGCTGACATGGAAATATGTTTTCTTATGTTTTAAAATTTTGTTTTTGATGAAACTATTTATTGCTAGGGCTTTATATTTTCTTTTAGAGTTGATGCTACTGGTAATTTCATGGCTGCCTCTGATGTAGTTCTCTATGTTCACTCATTCTGAGCATGTTTTCAGGTTAGGTTTTTAGCCCAGGATTTCCATGCAAAGAATGAAATAATTTTGGACCTTACACATTTCCACATTTCCTGGGTGTAGGGCAGGGAATCATTTTTTGAAGTAGATTTTTTTTCCTTTCAAGGCTCAGGGTAGATGTCTCATGCTTGTCGTGTTCTGAGTAGATTGAGATTTATCAAGGAGTCTTCTTGAACATCTGACTTTACTTCTGACTAATTTCAGTTTTCTGTTCTAATATTAATACCATAAGACCCCAATAATTCCATTACATCCATCTGATTTCAATGTCTTCATATAACTATGTATTGCCTTTCCTCCCTATACCTACAGAATTTCTCCCTTTGAGTAGTTACTATTCTTTTTATTAAGAACGGTATTCTTTTTCTAAGTTTAGCATTTCTTTGGTTTTGTTGTAGCAGTAGGTGTTGACTTCCAGTGCCAGATCAGCCTGTCATGTAAACTAGAAATTCCAATTCAACCTTAGTTTCCTTATCTGCAACATTACAATAAAGACCTTGTAGAGATAATGAGTTACTGGACACATAGCCACTGCCCAGTGCCCACTACTGTCATGGAAACCAAAAGCTGCCCTTCCTGGGTAGTTTCATACACTCCATAATTTATTTCTTTAACCTATAATTATGGTTATTTGTATGTGTCCTCATCTCAGATCTAGCCATAGTTGGGAACCATTAAGCAATGAAAAGTCCTAGCAAATAGTGCCAGAACTTTAAAAATATCTCTACCATCTGCAAGTCACAGTTGGTTTGAGAGTCACTGACATAGATGCTCTGAGTAGGACAGTAGTTCTCCAGCAGGGGTCTCTGACATGTCATCTGACAATGTCTGGAGATATTTTGATAGTCATGACTTGAGGGACAAGGTACTCCTCGTATCCAGTGAGAAGAAGCCAGTGATGCTGCTACACATCTTATACGGTAGTCTGGCCAAGCAGGGAATTACCTAGATCATAAAAATAAAAGCAAATCTCAAAGAAATGGAAAACAAAAAAAATATTTTTTTGCAGTTTTTCTTTATCAGTTCCACTTCATGTAAGTTTATAAAATGCAATTTCAGACTCATAAGTTAATCACAAAATTGAGCTGTGGAATCAATCCTTCTCCTTACCTTTCTGAAGACTCTGTTTTAAAATCCTTTACTGTATTTTAATCTATTGTTTCTGTGTCTATTTCCTTTTCTAGATCTCTTTGAGATCAAGTATCTTGCCTTATTATTTTAGTGTCTACAGCATGGAAATAGAGAGAAGACAATAAAGGTTTGAATTAAAGAGTAAGTGGGTGAATGGTTAGCACCTGTGTCTTGGTTTACCAACATTTAGTGCTACTTTTGAAATACACAGCTTAGGTACTGGAGAAGGAAGTAATTAGCTATTAAGTAGAAGAGAAAATATAAGGAAACCCAGACTCTAATGACATGCCAGAGTTGTGCTGGATTGCAGAATAATGTTAGCAAACCAAAAAACTTGATATACAACAATCTGAAGTGAAATTTGAACAAAGACTGAAGTAATGCCTGTTGTTTTGGAATCAGGCAAACATTACTAGTCTCTGCAAATAGCAGTGGCAGCTCCAAAGCCAAGAACACACTTTGCTTGTGTGTGTGTCTGTGGTGTCTTGGGTTTATGACTGTGTGAGCCAACCAGCTAGACTTTTCTCAGGCAGAGCTTAGCACAACATTCAGTATATATTATACTTTCTGTAAATTAGACATATTCAAATAACAACATCAACTCTCTAATGAGCAAATCCTCTATTGCTACTGTGTGTGTACTCAATTTAAGAAAAGCTGTAATATCAGCCCACAGAAATATGCATCTTAGGTGAAAAATGTATCTGTTTGAACAATTGTCAGACTTTTTCAACCATCTCTAACATCCTTATTTTTGTGCTCTCTTTAATAACAACCATTCATCTGTTCTACTTAAGATGCTGCTGTCCTTTCATCTGGAAATCTTTGAAAGATGACAACTTTTCCAAGAAATTCATAGCTAGTAAATGATAAAGCAGAAATTCAAGGTCAGGTGTATTTGACTCAGTGTCTTGGCCTCATCCCCTCACGTCCAGTGTAGAGCAAACTTCCAGTTCTGTAAAAAATATTTGAATAAAAATTTGGACTATAGAATTTCTGCTTTAAGTTGGAGTTATTCAGAATAACTCCAATACCAAACTAGGCACTCTGTAGTGTGAAAGAATATGGTATCTTTCTTAAATTTATTCCTTGTACATCTCTTTTGGACAAATATACATATACCTCATCTTGTAGCCAACCTAAAGTTTCCTTTAAATTTTTTTTAGTTTTGAGTTTCAAGTAAAATGTGAATATGTTTTTGTAAAAGAGTCAAAAGACATAGAAAAAGCAAAATCCTCTCCGATCTTCGGTGCCATCTCCAGATGTAGACACCTGAGCTGGCTGTCACTGAGATTCCTTTGCAACAAAGTCTCCTTCTCTGAGCATTTGTGATGCTGCAGCTGGGCCTGTGCCTGTGCCAACAACGGTTCCCAGACTGCTTCACCAGATGGCTTCCTGGAAGGCTTATCAATAGGAAATGGGAGGAGGGAGAAGGGACTTCTCAGTTTTTTGCCTATTCCATTCAGTATTAGTCCCAGTGGCAATTTGCCCCAATCTCCATGTTCTTTTCATGTGCCCAGAACCAGCCTGAGGGGCTCCTCAGAAATGCAGTTGAGGTGGATGGGGGGGGCCCCGCAAAATATCCGAGCATAAACCTCTATGCGTCTCCTTTCTTCTCTGTCTGCATTTTTGTAACTCCCTCTCTTTTCTTTTTCCCAGACCAAGGATAGTAGGTTATTACCCACATCATGTTCTCTCAGATTTCCCTTTGCATTTTCTCTGAATTCGCTTAGCTTTCTAACTCTTGTGTTAAATAACTCCTCAGTTTACGATATATTATATTGACATCCTGCAGTGCTAACCAATGTATGGGGTTGGATGCTGAAAGGCATACCACCATGATCAAATTTGTTTATATCCCTACGGATGTTTTTCTTTTTGCATATATTCTTAATCTAATATTACTATTTTAAATATATCATATTTACATATAAAAAGAATGTGTAAGGCGATGCTATAAAGAAAGAATAGTAAGTCTAACTGTGAAGTGTGGACTACATCCCCACTGAGAGAAGCAGGATTTCAAAGACAAGCTGCGTGGCGTTTCCAGGTCATGGTCTGGTTTTCACTTCCCTGAAAATGTATAGGCACTCCTGGGAAGATAAGTAGGCAAAACCATGAATTAGTCTTTGGGACATGTAGGGCTCACCACAATGGGTTAGCAGCAGGGTTGTATTGGCTTCCTGAATATTAAATGCTACCATTGAGCCTGGTGCTGGTTTTTGGTTGGTTTTTTTTTTTTTTAAATTATTTATACACACAAGAGCTAGGGAACAGGCCGAGTCACCGGAGGTGAGAGGATTCAGTAGAGACAGAGTGGGGAGCTGACCAGGCAGATTGACAGAAATACACTGTTGAAGGGAGCAGTGGGAGAAGCAGGAGAGGTCTCCTGTGCCATGTGTGTTCCCTCCCTGGCTGGGAATCGAACTCGTGGTGCTGTCCTGTGGACGCTTCACAGAGTAGCACTAAACCCGCTGCACCACCAGGGAGGCCCAAGGTGCTGGTTATTTAGACAGAGTACTCAGGGGTGGTGGGCAGCGCTGTAGTTTTTTTTTATTATAAGTCCACCATAGCCAGTTTCCAGTTCTCAGAAATTTACAAAGCAGGACATCGTTGAGGGGACAGTGATATCTTCAGCACATGGTCCACGTGCATGGCAATGATAGCACAGCTCACAGCAAGTTTAACTTTGGCATATTTCCCCACATCTGGATAGATTTCTCTTCATAGAGGTAGTATTCTTTTGTCCTGGGGTCTTCATTCACTATCTTCCAGGGATTCTCTTTTTATTGATTTTTCTATTTCTCATAACTTTCTTTTTCTTGGAGTAGTTCTTTTGATTGGTGGTACACCCTCCAGCAGCTTCCTGAGCAAAAATGTATGGAAAGTAAATACATTTTACGCCTTCATCCACGGCACAGCAGCGTGAGTTCGATCCCCAGCCAGGGAGGGTACTCACATGGCACAGCAGACCTCTCCTGCCTTGCCTGCTGCACCCCTCAGATTTGATTATTTATATTAGTATAGAATTAAAGATTGGAAATAATTTTCTTTCATAATGTTAAGGGCTTTTCTCCACTATCTTCTAGTTTCTGCGGTTGCTTTGAGAGGTCTGAAGACATTTTGATTTTTATCCTTTTCATGTAAGCTGTTTCTTCCTCTCATGATATGACTTAGTGTCAGTCTCTTTGTGTAGGTGGTGGGCTCTTTAAGTCTGGAGCCTCATAACCTTGAGTTCTGAGAGGTGTTCCTGAATTATTTATTTGATGGTTTCCTCCTCTCCATTTTTCCTAGTTTCCTCTTTTAGAATTCCTGTTGCAGTATGATTTTCTCTAATTTCCTAGTATTTCCTCCCTTGCTCTCTCTTTTTATTTTTCTTTCTCTATATCTATAAAACTTTGTTTGCTTGTGGGTCACTCTTTTTTTTTTCTTTTTTCTTTCCATCTCCATTTTTGGCTTTTTCTGAAGAGAGCATTGGAATATGCCACTTTGGTGCATAAGCAGACTTCTCAGCTTGTTTCCTGCCTCTACAAAGTTGGGGGCCTGGGATGTTGTTATATCTTTAACAGTCTCGCTCCTCTTTAGTCTTTTTTTTGATCTCTTACAATTCAACTCTCACAAATAGTCAACTGAACTTTCACGTATATGAGTCTACTTTTGTCCATGTGATAAACACTATTGAACAATGATTTTCAAGACCTGTCTCTCCCTCTAGACTTAATTACAGATGCTGGTATATCAGACTTGAGCGGGATCACAGACTGAAGGTTCATTGCCTTTGTGTTCTCAGTGATTTATTTAAGAGGTTTCTGGCCTTTATAAATCCGGAATGTTTTCACATGAACTTTTTTCATCATTCTCTAGACACATAAGAAATCTCCTTTTTTCTCTTATGTTATACAAATTTGCATTTCTTACACTTCACAAGAATGAAACTAATTTTTTTGTTGTTGTTGTTGGACATATGTGTATGGCTGCAGACCAAACACTATGTGTGAAAACTTCTTCTTTCCCTCTAAACTCCCCATGCTTTTCTTCCTGTATTCCTGATACCCTTGTTTTTCCTGTCATGGTCCATTTCTCTAGGTCTCATCATGAGGTTAAATTCTCAACTCCTCTTCAACCTCTTCGTTGCATAACAACAATCACCATGATCTGATTATTATTACCTCTTGCTGCATTGGTTGAATTTTGGTCTCTTTTCTTTATAACATTACAAGTGGGGCACACCTTTCTCCTTGACTAGTCACAATAGCCTCCTCTTGGGTAACTATATGAGTTGTGCTCACTCTCAGCAAAATTGCCAGTTATTTATCTAAATATAACTCTGACCTCAGCCTCTTTTTACAGCCCTTTAGTGACTTCCCATTGCTTACAGGGTAAAATAGAAACTCATTTAATAAGGCGTGTGGGATCCGTCATGAATTTTTTCATTCCTGATTGATTCAGTCGGCTTGGGTTCCTATAACAAAATACCATCGACTTGCTGACTTAAACAACATGTATTTCTCATGGGTCTGGAGCCAGGGATCCCCAAAATCAGACACCAGCTGATTCTGTTCCTGATGAGGATCTTCCATGCTTGCCAATGGCAGTTTTCTTGTGTTCTCACCTGTGTTAAGAGGAAGTTCTGGTGTCTCTTTTTCTTCTCATATGGGCACTAACCTCACCATGAGGACTTTGCACTCATGCCAACATCTAAACTTAGAAAAAATGTGAACAGTGCATTTATCTCAACATACCTCATGCTGTTCCACACTTCTGCATACTTGTTCATGTTTTCCCTTCTTCCCTGAATGCTTATTGTACTTTTCCACATATGGATATTTTAATTTCTTATTTAGAAGCTAACACAGGTATTAATTTCTAGGAAACCTATGCTTAACCTCCAGTCTGAATCTGTTTCTGCTTCCTCATTTAATATCCTGAGTATACCTTTAGCTCAGTAAATACCCTGTTATATTGCTGCTATGTGTTTGTGTTGTCATTTTTCTCTAAATATTAAGAACCTCCAGTTTTGTAATTATTCATTTATATTTTTACCCAGTGACAAGCATGGTAACTGATCCATGGCAGACACTTAAAAATATTTGTTATTAAACTAACTATATTTTTTCAGGTTATTGATCTGTGTTAACAATACAAAACATACCTAAAACACAACATTTTGCCCATCATTAATTTTAGTTTTCTGTGTAGTGATACTTTATGCCAGCGTTACAAATTCAAAACAATTTTGACATCAGGACTCTTTTTATAGTCTTTCCCTTACATTTATCACATGCATGACTTTCTATGGTGGGAATAACTGGTCCTATTCAGATATTAAAACTTATATTAAAGCTTTATGTGAGATTTGCCCTGGTGGAGTCTTAAATACTGACCAGTGGTCCAGTGAGAGTAGCTTCAGATGTAGGAAGCACAGAGTTTTCTGTTAAAGGGCTATGGCTGAGATCAAGGAAAAGCTGTGTAGTTATTGAGCATTTCTATCATCTCTGTCCTAGAAACTTGGTTTGGGAAAAGCATAACATTAGGCATTCTAATTAATATTTCTTACAGTACACTCTGTAGAAATGACAGCAAATAAGAGGCTTTCACTCTCCTGGCAAGAGTGAAAGGAAAATGAATCATTTTATAAAGGAAATAACATGTGGAAAATGCTTCTTTAACTGTATTGTGTTATGTAATTGTTTATTCTTAAACCTCTGATTTCTCTTCAGGGCACTTTGAAAGTCAACTGTTTGGCTCACCTCAGTCAAATTACTAGGTCTTTCATGTTGTCCTATGACTCAAGACAGATAAATCCTGTGGGTCATTCATAATAGATTGTAGTAGCTATTATTTCTGGTAATGGGCCACCTTTTATCTCTCTACCTCCTCCCCTTCTTTTTTAAACAGATGCCTCACTTTGTAATAAATGTAACTGAGACATGGTCAGACTCAATATTCCATTCTTCTGATCAGGATAATCTGCATGAGGGGGTGGGAAACCAAGTAGAATTGAATTAGTTCTATCTTAGAACAATTATATCCATGTTGGAGAGAGACATTCTCTTTTTTCTGTTTTTTGTTTTTTTTTTTATTTTTTATTATTATTATTATTTTTTTAAAGATTTATTTATTTATGCATACAAGCACTGGGGTACAGGCCAGAGGTGTGGGGGTGGTGAGAGAATCCACCAGACAGAGCAGGGAGCAGAACAGGCGGATCCACCGAAACACACTGCTGAGGGGAGCAGCGGGCGAGGCAGGAGAGGTCTGCTACGCCATGTGGGTCACCTCCCTGGCCGGCAGCAGGGATTGAACTCATGCTGCAGTGGCTGCGATTTGCTTCATAGTGCGTTGCTTAACCCACTGCGCCACCAGGGCGGGCCCTGTTTTTTTTTTTTTTTAAATGGGGAACTAAATAACTAGTGGACTTTTTAAAATTGCCAGTGGCCTGCTTCCTTGACCACAGTGAGGACATCTACTGCTAATATTGTAGCTAAATAGAATAGAAATATTACACAGAGAGAATCAAGGCTGAGAATTTGGGCAGGTGAGAGAAAGGCCTAATGATGTGATTTATATTGTTGATCCACTCGTGTTAGAATCTAGAAGCCTCCGAACTTATCAGCTGTATGAATTATCTAATCCTATTTTTGATTAAATTATTTTTAGTTGGTATTCTTTTCCTTTAAGGTGAAAATTTCGACATCTATACCACTCTTTTGATTGCTAATCTCTGTGACCTCATTCTTTTCCTTGAACCTTAGTCTACTTCCTACCTGCATAATGGCTTGATGTTAGGATAACACTGAAACTGGCCTACCCAAGCTTGAATCCTGGCTTTTCTATTCATTAACTATGAAATTTTGGGTAGTTGCTGAATTTTTTTGAGCTCATTTCTGTATCAATAAAATGACCTCATTAACTGTATTCACTTTTTGTAAGGATTAAATGAATTATTGCATGTAGATTGTTTAAAAAGGGACCTGATACCTGGTTCAGTAGGTGTTATCTATTTTAATGTTTGTTTTGAAAAAGGAAAAAAAAAGATAGACATATTTGTGTTTGACATGGTTTTCTAATATAAGGTTGGTAGTAATTAAGGAATAAAGACCTGGCCTTCTTGGTTTGCATTGATTACAGAGCTTAGTATAATCTCCCCATAAGCATTTCTCTGGCTGACTTATTCCGACACTGCACAGCCAATATAAGGACCTGTTATTCACAGCTTCCTTCCAAACTTGCCTGCCTTGATCCATTTCTTGGTGCACTTAACTTCTCTTTTGACCTCATTATTTTGTACTTGACTCAAGGCTTTTGTTTGACTATCCTCTCCCCCTTTTGCCTGGGATTTCTCTTCCTTCTTGTGATGCTATTTTAACCTACTGCCTCTTTCACCAAAACCCTTAGTGAGAAGAGTTCTCATTAAGTTTATTCAAGCCCTGTGAGCAGAGTTGGACAGCATTCAATAAGCATTTATGGTTAAGAAATTAAATGACACACCCCAAACAGTAATATTCTAAGCTTATAGTGAAAGGGGGATTAACTGTGCACTGATTATGACCTAATACAGGCTTGTCAAATTTGTGCTCCTCAAATATGGTTATTTGCTTCTAGGTGTCTTACTCAACCATTAATTTTTCTTAGTGGTAAGTAATTTGAAAGCATTTTTATATTAAAATAAAAAGGGATTATTATTAAATACAAACAAAATTTACATGATTTTAGATGATAAAAATATACTCTAAAGAAGTGTCCTCTGGGCATTAGACCAATGGACCCACACTCCTTAGGGAGTTTAAGTGGTAGGACATAAGTTACTGTATGTTGTCAAGGATACCTATGTGGAAATATTTCAGAAGATGATAGCACTGTATATTTCTTTGCCAGTGTTAAGTGGGACTTATGTTCACAACAGTCAGAACTTAATAATAGCTACCATTTTGGAACACTTCTTGTATGCCCAAAATTTTGCTAGAAAAACATATGATTTTGTATTCACAGCATGTCTGTTTTACAGAAGAGGAAACTGAATCTTAAAAAGTGAAATAACTTGAACGAGGTCTTGCAACTATTGTGTTGTGACTTAGAGTCAGATCCAGGCCTGTAAAGCTTTAAAGTGCTCTCAACTGCTATAGAGCATAGCCTATGAAGAACCATTCAAAATAACCTCAGTTAAGATGAGACATTTATGAACAATTGAAAAGAGCAGCTTTCATCAGTGAGTCAGCTTGAGGTCTTCCAACAACTTCAGTGTAAAAGAAGGAAGAGCACAAGACAGAGAAGACTATGAGAGGGTGAGTGTGTGTGTATATCCATGCTTATAAACTCAGATGTTATTTACATAATTACTTGCTTGAACAACTGAATTGCTATCTCCACATCTTAAGATAGAAGTTATTATCACTATCCCTTTTACCAATTTAATTTTATACTGGCCATATTTTGTTCCTGGAAAGGATGCCACGGGATTTGTTTTGTGTAGGTTGTGATCTGTTAGGACTTAAGCATGCATTGGTGATATAATGAATACTGACATCTTGATGGACAACTTGCCCTGAATATTGTCCTCTAGGATTACAGTTCTTCAACTAACATCATTGAAGAAAGTCAAATAAGCCTGCTTCATCATACATTATTTACTATAGAAAATTCGTTAAATTCCTTTTTAAAAGCTCATCGATAGAACTATTTACCATTATCACTCTTTCTTTCTACTTTTCTCCTTTGCAAAGGTTGACTTGGCAAATCTTTAATTCACTTTGCTACATGATGAACCTCTGGTGCACATCTTCATTTATTTTGGCAAGTGAACCATTTTGTGTATTTTGTTTAAAGTGGTCCACTGTGCTGTACAACAGAGAGCAAGAACTAACCTATGGCCCTGTCTGCTTTTTTTTTTTTTAAGATATATTTATTTATGCAAGCAAGCACTGGGGTACAGGCCAGAGGTGCTAGGGGTGAGAGGATCCACCAGAGACAGAGTGGAGAGCAGAACAGGCATATGGAAATATGCTGCTTAGGGGAGCAGTGGGCGAGGAAGGCGAGGTCTTATGCGCCATGTGGGTCACCTCTCCAGCATCTGGCAGGGATTGAACTCGTGCTGCAGTGGCTGCGGTTTGCTTCATAGTGCATTACTTAACCCATTGTACCATGAGATAGGCCCCCCCTGAATGCTTTTTATTGATGCCTTTGAACCTCATTGACCTACATACGCAGCTACATGAAAATTTTTCATCATAAAAGTTCATTGGAGCTCCTAATCCTAATATTGATTTTATTTGTGGGTGCTAGTACAAAAAGTCAAATCAGACTTTCTCATAGTGTTCCATGGAACACCCATAGGTATCCCAAGTTACTTAAGCAAGCGTCTCAGTGGTCTAATGAGTTGTAAAATATTGGGTAAGTATAAGTTAGAGAGTCACATCATGGACATTGCTAGG
Source organism: Galemys pyrenaicus (assembly GCA_019455555.1). Classification (NCBI taxonomy): domain Eukaryota; kingdom Metazoa; phylum Chordata; class Mammalia; order Eulipotyphla; family Talpidae; genus Galemys; species Galemys pyrenaicus. The sequence goes on from JAGFMF010012279.1 coordinate 4,069,761, forward strand.
TCATTGTGCCATTAAATGAAAAATAACTTTGTTTAACCTAGAGTTTGCTAAACTTACTTGTCCAAGATTAAAAGTGTTGGCTCTCAACATTCTTTAGCGCTGCTATTGCTTGAGATATAATTTGGGAAATACTTAACCAGTATACATTAAGTTTTGAGTTCAAGTGTATTTGGGTTAGGATTTTAGCTGTATTATTTATCTAGAACATTTTGTCCTTCAGAGCCAAAGAGCCTTCTTTTTGGGAATATTTACTTCAGTGTTATTAAATGGATTATTACATCTAAGGCAAATAACATAGTGACTGGCATATATTTTAGTTCACTTCTTTTTTTTAATGGCTTAAGCAAATATTTTGCCATAGTTTTGGAGGTTGGGCATCCAAGATCAAGGTTTCAATAGGTCTGACTTCTGAAGTTCTATTTCCTTGACTAATGCTTTCTCACTGTATCCTTGCATTACTCACATCTTGATCTTTGTTTTCCCTTGTTTTCTTTAAGAAACTCTTAAAATTGTACTTCTTCCATTAATTCTTCTTTCACAAATAGATCTAGAAAGGTGTTGTGGGCCTAAACTCATCAGAAGATGCATTTCTCATGACGAAATTTTCAAATATCAAACACAAAGTGAAGTTCTCCTTTCAATAAATACTCTGCATAGAAACAATAATAAATGATTTCTTTTTAATGTATATGTGACAATCATTTGACTCATTGGGATCTTTAGAGGCCAAAGATTATTGGAATAAGCAAAAAAAGTTCTTAAGGCTGTGTAGATCAACATAGAAGCAGAGGGTAATTGTAATGTTTGTGTAGGAATGGAGTATTATCATCAGAAAAAAGTAATTAAAACCTATATTGTAGCCTGATGGCTAAGAGATAACAACTTTATCTTTGGATAATGATTTTGATTGCCAGCTACCAAGTATTTCAACCCGCTGGTTTTGTCTGCCCTAAACCAACCACATTAGAAGTGGAAGGACTGTGCTTCCATTTTTAAGCTGTTATTGTTGTTTCACTTCCAGAAAAACCTAAGGGGGGAAAAGGTCAGGTAACAAACATACCTTAACGATGCTATTTCAGAAATTGTTTTAGATGACCTGAATAGCAAGTGCCTTAGTAATACTGGAAGGGAGTAGAAGTACCAGAGGGAAAATAGAATTACTACTAGTGTCAGAAACAGAGTGGATCTGAGGGTCACGTGTTAAGGAACCATTAGACATCAGGAGTAATAGCAGATGCTCTGGTGTTGACCTCATTTTGGTTGCCTCCACTGTTTTCTACCTTCTGATTTAATTTCATTTTTCAGTTCATTTCTAGGGAAAGTGAACTGAAAAGAATTCATATTTTTTCCTGTTTTTTTAAATATGATATGCTTTTATGGGAGAACTGACTAGGGATTTTACCTGATGCCCTGTAGAGAAATCATAATGAGTAGCAACTGGCTTAATTAATACTGATTTCCAGGCATTAGTATTATTTTATTAAGTATATCAAATACATTTTCTAGAAACACTCTGAGGTAGTAGGATCTTATCAATAGATAGAAATCATGACAGTAACTTATTATAAAGGATTATTAAAGTAGCAAGGGATGTTTAACAAAAAGGTAAAAACAAACAAACAGACCTATGAAAATATAGGTACAACAACTTTAGAAAATAGCTGCAACCTCTGACAGAGAGTGAATATGAGGAAACTAAGAATGAGGAAGAGAGCCTTCCCTCAGGCTGAGACTCAAACTCAGAGTAGGACTGAGTAGAAATTTGTGGGACAAAGTAGCAGAATGAAAATGCAGAGCATCTGCTAAAAAGTGATTGAGAATTTCAAGATGGCAGCATCAGAGTGAATACATGTTACATGTCTGTGAGAAGGCCCAGATTCAAGGGAATGAAAACCAGAGGCATATGCAAGCTGCTGGAGACAAACAAACTTGTCCCACTGAGTGGTCAAAAGACCTCTTCAAAGATGTAAATAGGCTAGACTTTATAGGAAATGCCTGTAACTCCAGTTTGCTGGAGTTTTAAGTGTAAGAGCTAATATGCAGGAATTTGTTCCCGGGGTACAGGTAAAATTCACCAGTGTGTGAGCCTAACAAACCTGACTGGCAGATAAATACAGGTGGGAGAATGGCCCAGATGGGAATCAGGAATGGGGAGCCCCTTTCTTTTGTAATATCCCCCCACTGATATTTATGGAGGAGACCAATACTGTGGCAGGTGGCTAAAGCAGAAATATTTACATGGTCCAGTTTTAGCAAAAAAAGGTAGATTTAGAACAATAAATAAGTAATCAACACAGGCAAGTACTGTTATTATTCCTATGCTACAGATTGAAAAAAAATATTTCAGGAAGTTGTAGTCTCCAGATTTCACAACTACACAAATTTGGTTTCTTGCACCTCTTGAATAGTACATTCGTTTGTGTGGCTGCTTAAAGGGGACTAAGAAACAATCTGGGTAGCAGGGACTCGGGAATAAGAAACAATCAATAGTATTAAGGGAATAAGTAGACTGCTAAAACTGACTCACATAGATAACATCTTATAGGAAACAGTCCACAATGGAAGAACAAATCGTGAATCAAAGATTTCCTTTTATTGTACACAAGGGCAACTAAATAGTTGATGAGGAAGTTTCTGTAGAAGATTTCCAGTTAATATATGGAAAGGGATAGAACGGAATTAAAATGTCATCATTTTACAACTCTTAATGATATAATCAATACAAACAAGATTCAGTGTCTGCTAATAGGAAAAAAAGGAGAAAGAAAACAAACAAACAAACTCCAAAAAGCTAACCAAAGAAGAAAACTGTTTGCTTCTTGATTAACACCATTTTTGAATTTTTATGCTAAAGGTTTATGAATCTGATGACACCTCTAGATTTTACTACCAATTTAGAGAAAATCCTAGGGAAAAGAAAATGTTAAAAGAAACTGCAATTTTAAATTGACAAAATGCAAGAGTGTGAAAAACTGCAGAACAAATGATCCAGATTTTCCAATAAATAAATTATAAAAATAAAGTAGAGGAAGAACCTATGAATTAGAAACTACAGATACATATAAACCAAGTGCAATGAATGAATTTTATTTAGATTAATTGAACAATAGCAGCAAAAACAAAAGTTACATAAACCAAAGCAAAACATAGACTGTTTAATGTTTTAAGTGGATATTTTATATTGAGAAATAGTTATATAAAGAAATATACTAAAATATAAAATCATCTAATTTTTTCAAAATAATTTATTAGTGGAAGGGTAGTTGATGAGGGCATAAAAAAATTAGTTATTAACTGATAGTTGTTTAAAGGATAGTAGATTAATTTTATATTAATTTTATCAATTTATCCTTGAAAATTGCCACCATGAAAATAATTTCTTTGTTAAAATGACTTGACTTTTATAGGGTCATGTAACTTAAGAGCTAACAGCCATCTTGTAGGGCTGAGAGAAAATATATTATTTCCTCCTGTACTAGAGCCATATTGATTCTGTTTTTGTAAAACAGAATAGCCTGTGAGGATTAATAAGTTTCTGTTATAAAGCACTTAGTCTGTAGTCTAAGTAAGTGTATGTTTCTGATTACATTCTTTAATCAAAATAGCAAAGAAGAGAAACTCATCTTCAAGTGGCAGTTTTTGACAAGAATTTTCTGGTAAAAGTGACACAAGCAATTTCTCTCCTTTCACTTCAAAGTGTCCCTGGTTCTTATACTTGCCCAATCCAACGCAGCAGGCTGACATAATAGTGTGCTTAATGAGATTCCATCACGTGACTAGAAGTGCTCTTTTATTCTAGGTGACTTGATAAAGGGGAGAAAAATGAATGCTTTTTTATTCATCAAATTGTGTGTAACAAAAAAAAACTAGGGCTTTTTTTTTCTGAATATAGTTCAGCAAGAAAAAAAATACTAGGATAGGAGGCTTCATTTCATTGAGCGCTGGGTGCTGTTTAAAACATTACGTACTATTTCTTAACTCCTTTGGAAATACTTGATCTCAGGTTGTTTCTTACACTTAGTAGGTACTCAAGTGGTGCTGGTTGAATTGAATTATGTTCTTAAGATGCAGTAGGTGTCTTGAAAATACCTGGCTTGTAGTCTGAGTTGTTTGGGGATGTGGCATGAATTAAACCAGCTCTCTGGTCCTCAGTGTCTTCATCTGCAAAATCCCAACAATGAAGGAGAAGAGCGCTATGAGCCTTTCTGACTGAAGCACGTGGAAGCTGAAAAGGTCAAATGTCCCACCTCTTCTTCATATGATAATATTTGAAACTTTAAATTATGTTTTCTCCTGTATTTACTCTTTCCCCCCTTTCCTTTTCAAACCTGGGTCTAGGGAAATTTAGCACTGATAATCTGAGGAATGAAGAGTTCTTTGGAAAATGACTGACCAAGAATCAGATGCCCCTGCTCAGACTGCCTGATGCCTTGATTCTGACTAAATCTGGAAGGATTTAAGCAGGATCTTGTTCTATGCTGCACCTTAGACTTGGAATGGAGGTGAAATCCTCTGGAGTGACTCTATTTGGAATTAAAAAAAAGTATTAATGGAGGAAAATTAGGTTATAGATTGAATTGTTTTTATGTCTCATAAAAATAGTCTGAAATGCCATTATGAAAGAGAATCAGTATTTCTGTTATATAAAGAGCTATGGAATGTCTTCCCTGAAAAGCCAAAGGTTGAAGCACCACCACCAAGGTGACCATATTTGGAGAAAGGGCTGGTGAGGAGGGAAAAAAGGTTAAATGAAGCCACAGGATGGGACCTTAATCTTTTTTTTTTTTAAAGATTTATTTATTTATGCATACAAGAGCTGGGGTACAGGCCAGAGTCCAGGGTGGTGAGAGGATTCACCAGAGACAGAGTGGGGAGCAGAACAGGCAGATGGACTGAAACACACTGCTGAGGGGAGCAGCGGGCAGGACAGGAGAGGTCTGCTGTACTATATGGGTCACCTCCCCCGATGGCTGCAGGGATGGAACTCATGCTGCAGTAGCTGCGGTTTGCTTCAGAGTCTTGTGCATTGCTTACCCACTGCGCCACCAGGGAGGGCTTGGGACCTTAATCTAAAAGGCTTGGTGTGTTTAGAAGAAAGAGACACTAGCGGTCTCTCTCTGTGCCATATGAGGACACAGCAAGAAGGTCTTCTTCTGAAAGCCTGGAAGAAAGTTTTCTTCAGCAACAGATCATATGGGCACCAGACACCCTGTTCTCTAGACCAGCCTCTAGAGTAATGAGAAAATACATTTCTGTAGTTTAAGGCATCTAGTCTTGTATTTTGTTACAGAATCCCAGGCAGAAGAATAAATAAAATCTCAGGAAAATTAGTGCTGTTAGATCTATAGTGAACTTTGTTGATATCAGAATGTCTTTAGAGGTAAGCTATTGCAGAACAAGATGTTTCACTACTAATTTTTTGAAATAATTAAGTACACAACTCAGGCTATGATCAGCATTCCCAAAGTGAATGAAATCAGAGTAACAAGCTGCTAGCAGAGCTGATAATTACATCAAATGGCTTCTAAGTAAAATTGTAAGTGTTCAGTGTTTTTGGTTTTCTTATTAACCTCCTCCCTCTTATTTATAGCCTGTGAATTTTGAATGAGGGATAAGGTCATATCACATAAGATATGTTAACATGGGGTAAAACTGTAAATCTGTGGGAGTAAGTGGTGCTTGTATAACAATTTTGCAGAAAGTTCTGTCTCTGTTACAAACCAAAGAACACACATTAAAAATATTTCTAAAGCACAGAAATATCTTCATTTATATTTCCCCATTAAACCCTTATTAACAGCACACAAACTATAAACAGAAATCAGGAAAAATCTACTAGATTTTAAAACAAGAGTCTTTCTTTGTTTACGACTACCTCTATTACCAAGTAGAAAATAATGCTTGTGGTAAAACCAACAATAGAATTAAATATGTCTGATATTTTGCTTCAACTGCTTATTATCTTTATTTTTTACTAGCATGTATATCTATATAATGCACTTGAATAAATCATATTAAAATTCCCTGTTTTCTTATGAACATACCCAGAGAGGGTAAAGAAACAAGCTTCAGAACCCATTGACCAGTAAGAGAAGTTGACCTACTGTCATTAAAAGACAGCCCAGGGACTCCCTGGTGGCGTAAGGAGTTGAGCACAGCACTGTGAGGCTTCCACAGCCACTGCGGCTCGAGTTCGATCCCTGGCCAGGGATGAGACCCACGTGGTACAGCAGACCTCTCCTGCCTCGCCCACTGCTCCCCTCAGCAGTGTGTTTCAGTTGATCTGGCTGTTCTGCTTCTTTCTGTCTCTGGTGAGTCCTCTCACAGTACCCCCCATCCTCCCCATTGCCCCCTCCCACTGTGCCTCTGGCCTGTACCCCAGCTCTTGTATGCATAAATAAATAAAATCTTAAAAAATAAACTCAGTGTAGGAGAATCCACCATGAGTTTAATTTGCATGAGAACATGGGTTATTTATATAGCTTGTATCTAGTCAAGATCTGATTTTTCCCTTTTATCTTGGCTCAATAAGCAATGATTAAGCCTCCTATTGGCTAGGGGTTCCTGAGGCCTTGCTGTGAAATGGCCATCCTGTGCCTTTGGGTTCTGCTCCTCAGGAAGCCCCAGCAAGTAGCAGGGTTGCTTTTTTTCCCATTGGATCTTTGTCCCTGACCCTTCTGTGTGATACCACAGCTCAGTGAGTGTCAATATTTAAACTGCAGACTCTGGAAAGCGCTCCAATTCCTGACACTCACTCTCAGGGGTGATTTTCTTGGCCTCAGATCTTCATGTGACCTCTATGCACTGGTATTTTAAGGAAAGATCAGGTGGCACAGTATTGACTCTGATGACAAAGGCTGCTAAAAATGACAAATAACTGACCCTTTAATAAGATTTAAAACAGGTTTATTGAGCTGTGAGCTTGTCAGTAATAATGAGATTTTATTCTCATTTTCTCCTCTCTCTTTTAATTTACAGCAGATTGGAAAAAAATTGTTTTTAAGGGCTACCAAAAATATGATTCATGGCTTCTGCTCATGGATATCTTAAGCTCATTAGAAAATTATGAAGATGCATAATGCCCAGGGTAAACTAAAGACTCATAAACCATTTTGCTTAAGGTAAAATTGATTTCAAATGTGCTGGGGGAGTGAATATTAGTTAGCCTTAGATTAATTCCCTTTAGCTTGGAGACTTCATTGTATGGGGCAAGGTAGTTCTTTAAATTAAAAATGGCATAATTAAAAGTGCAATAAATTGAAAGAATTACTTTATTTGATATAATTTCTATGCAGTCTGGTCTCACTGTCTGATTCTGTTATGGCACTGCCAATGAGTGGTGACGACCAGGTACTGATTTTCAACTATATTATTCTTCACCATAATCACCTTTATTATAACACTTCTCTGCAAGGGTACATCGATCAGAAAATGCCCATTAATTACACTGCTAATGGTCAGCGAGCAGACAGATTAGACTAGAATGAATAGGGAACAAACTGTAAGTACCTTTTGGAGAGTCACAGCTACTACAACAGTGGTTCTGTGGGCATTGCTGAATTGGTAGGCAATGCTGCCAGCCTGGAGCCAGCAGGTAGCATGCATTATTGACCTTTCATTTACTTGGAGAACTGCAGGAGCCTGAAGTGCAATACTAACCAATGATATTCGGAGCTCCTCTGGCATGGCCAGGCATGGAGGACACAGACTCCTGATGATGCACAGAGATGAAGATATTTTGGAATGACATGATTTTATTCTGCTTCAGATGTTTGGATGGCTCCTTTCTTTTCTGAAAAAGGATGAAATTTGAAACATGAGACACATTTCTTTATGCTTGTATGTAAAATATGGCAAGGAATAATGATTTTTAGATAAATTCATTTCAAATATCTAGCATGTTCTTGGGTATATTTAATTAATGTACTTTGTATATTGATTGTTTCTTCTAATAATTACATGTGCTTTAGATTATTATAATGTTTACAGACATGCAGACATGTCATAAATCTTAATCTTATAGCATCTAACTTTGATCTCATTAGTACTGAAATTTTAAAATTCTTTTAAAATCCATATTTAATGTTTAGAAAAATAAGTTTCTCACATTTGGTGTTATTTTCAAGGAACAGGTATATTGTTGGTATAGTTTTTAACTGCCATTGAATTAGAAAGTTAGAGAAAAAGAAATGAAATGATTTTGTACTGACTTTAATAAATGGGAAGTAGAAAATCACATAAGAGAAAGAAGGAAAATGGGATGATTATGGACCATTCACTGGAAAAATAAGGGTAGAAATGGATTTTCATATTTGAATTAAGAGGGAGAAAAAAATAATAGGCAGTAAAGCTGCAAATACTCCTGAAAAGAAGTGAAATGACTTTTCTTCTTTGTCCAACTTCTCTGCTAATACAGAATAGTAGAATAAATTTGGGCTTTTCTTGAAGTCTCTCAGAGGCAGCAGCCACTAAAAATAGGTAACATCATAAGATAAGTATATGAAGAAAAATAACTAAAATGCCATTCTTTTTTTGGTGTGACTGGTATTCACCAGTGGTTTGAATGAAATGCAAGAAAAACTAAAAATAATCATGGTATGTCAGTTGGGCTTTATCTATAAGAAACATTCAGTTTTCAGCTCACCCATTTGTATTCTTTGCCAAACATCTTTGACTTTATTTTCTTTTTCAGGTTGTGTTAGTGATCTACTTGTTTTTGGCACTAAGGAGACAATACTTTGTCTCCTGTGGTTGTCAGTTATAGGACAAATTAACTGTCAACATACCTGTTGCTCAGAAATGAAAATACTGTTACATATCTTCAGAATGATTTCTTTTATTACAAATATATATTTAATTAGGCATTTAAAAATGAAGTGTTCCTTGAAATTTGGAAGTAATTTTACTATTTCCATAATTATCTTGCCAAATTAATTAGATATTGTATTAGATATTGTCTGCCAAATGTGTAATATAAAATCATCAGATTAATGCAAGTGACATTTTATATATTAAATTAAATAGGAGACTTTGAGATTCTTAATTTAATCTGAAAGACAGTTGCAAAAATAGTTCTCTATATCAAAATTAAAGATGTTATTTAAAATTAATTTTAGAGCTAAAGGACAAACATTACTTCAGATGAATGCTAAAGGACAAAGATTAATGGTGAAAAATCTTTAATTAGTAGGAAGGAATTGAGTGGAAAATTATTAACTTGTCCCTTCATAAATCTTTAATACTAACTGATTAGTGCTTTATATTTAAAGATATAATCACCAGAGTGTAAATAAGCAGTATAACCTTTCTTAATAGTAGGTTGAAATATTTTAACAGACATTTGAAAGACACTTTCTTCTAGAATAGTTGGACTATCCTCCTATATTTTGAATATCCAATATTTCAAAATATTGATGCTATTTCATTAGAGAAAAAACAATTTCTGTAAACTTTAGACAAAAACCAATTTTTGTGAACTTTAGAATCATTTCCTAAACTTTGATTCATTTTCTTTCTCTTTTTTTTTAAAGATTTATTTATTTATGCATACAAGCACTGGGGTACAGGCCAGAGGTGTGGGGGGGTGAGAGGATTCACCACAGAGAGCAGGGAGCAGAACAGGCAGATCAGTGGAAGTACACTGCTGAGGGGAGCAGCGGGCACAGCAGGAGAAGCCTGCCGCGCCATGTGGGTCCCCTCCCTGGCCGGCAGCAGGGATCGAACTTGTGCTGCAGTGGCTGCGGTTTGCTTCATAGTGTGTTGCTTAACCCTCTGCGCCATCAGGGAGGCCCTCTTTCTCCTTTTTTTTAAGGCACAAACATAACACTGGCTATTTCAGAAATACTAATTTTTCCTCCATTATATATACTAGTATGAGAGTGAGTATATTCAATTTTACCCATATTTTGAAAGATGCATAATAATAAAACAATTGGAAACCAATGCTTTAATCAACTCTTACATGACTAGATAGATGTATATGTATTTGACTTTGTTCATTTGCTTTTGAAAAATAATTACAGAGCAGTAACTACTATGTACCAGGCAGGCATAGCACTAAGCAAGGAGGATACAGTGATGACTATCTTATAAAGACACTGTCTTTATAGAATCTACATTTTAGTAAGAAAAAAAAATGACAAGAATAGGTAAATAGATAAGTAAGTTTATTGAAACACAACCATGCTCTTTCCTTTATATATTGTTTTTTCATGGTTGCTTTCATAATATACTGGCAGAGTGGAATAGATGTGAATGAGACTATATGACCTAAAGAGGAAATATTTGGCATTTGGTAACTGAATTTTTAAAACTTTTTTTCCCCTAAGATTTGTTTAGTCGTGCATACAAGAATTGGAGTACGGGCCAGGGGTGAGAGGATTCACCAGAGCCAGAGTGGGGAGCAGAACAGGCAGATTGACCAAAACACACTGAGGGGAGCAGCGGGGGGAGGCAGGAGATTAATAGGGGTCACCTCCCTGGCTGGGGATCGAACTTGTCTGCAGTTTAACCCCTTGTGCCAGCAGGGAGGCCCTCATAACTGGTTCTTTACAGAGAAATGTTTGTCTGTATTTGATATAGAATGTGGGTTTTAATTTGATATATTTTGGGTTTTAATCTAAGAATGATGGGAGACTATTAGTGAGTTATAAACAAGAAAATAGATTTTTATCTTAAAAAGGTCCATCTGAAAAATAAGTGAAAAATGGATAGGAGAGAATTTAAATGGAAGTAGGTCTCTTTAAGGAAGCATTTATTGTGGCAGATGAGAAATGACTTAGGCCAGTCTAATAATGGGGTCTACAAGACTTACTTTTGAATTGGATATGAAGGGTCAAGAAAAGGAAAGAATAGAATCAAAGTTAACATAAATTTTGACTTGCATATTCAGTGTTGGTTAGACCTTTTATTGAAATGAGTCTCAAGGGTATAGATGGAAATAGGTTTTTGAAGAAAAAATTAAGAGTCCTCCTTTGCAAATATGAGTTGAAGATATCAAGGACAAAGCCAAACATGGAGTCCAGAACTCAGAGGAGAGCTGTAGTAGGTGACATAATTTGTGAATCAGAGATGTTATAATTCTACTTAAACTCATGGCATTTGATAGAAGAAAGTACAGAAAGAAGAAAAGAAGTGCAGAGTGCACTTTTTAAAGAAAAGATTTTATTTTTATTTAGAACTGGGATGTAGGCCAGAGGTGTGAGGGGTGAGAGGATTCACCAGAGCCAGAGTAGGGAGCAGAACAGGTAAATCAACCGAAATACACTGCTGAGGAGAGTAGCGGGCAAGACAGGAGAGGTCTGCTGCGCCCTGTGGGTCACCTGCGTAGCTGGGGATGGCACTCAGACTGCTGTGGTGGGTCATTGCAGTGATAGTGCTGAGACTTAAGCCCTAGGCCACCAGGAAGGCCCCCCCTTTTAAGGAAACTTAACATTTAGCTATCAGAAGAGCATAAGTCAGCCAACAAAGCTGAGAAGGAACAGTAGAGATGTGTGATCAGTGACATCAGTGAGGTCTGAAAAAGAAAAGTCAGTGTTTTACAGTGGTCAATCTTTTTGAAAGCTGCTGATAAATCAATGAGACAGGAAAGAACATTCCTATTGAATTTGGCAGTATGGATTTGACCTCCAGGAATGTCCTTGGGGACTTAATTGGACTAGTTCCTGTTAAGTGTGAGGAGAAACCAGTTTGTAGAGAACCTGATGAGCAAGAAGTGAAACACTGAAAACATCCCACTCAGAGAGTCTGACATGGAGGGTGGGACAGGAATGATGCCATATCTAAACTCCTACAGAGGTTCATGGGGGTTTTTTTAAAAAATTAAATTATTTGTTATATACTATGTAATTATTTTCAGAATCATGGTAGCTACTATGATTTGGAAATAACAAAAATATTACACTAGAAAAAGACTGATGTTTCTCCGAATTGGAAGGTAAATGATAAAGACTTTGAGATGAAAAGAGGGGATTGGTACCAAGGCATATGAAGTAGATTTGCCTTTTACAGGAAAAGAAACGAGAGAAAAGGAGACGTGTTAAGTTCAGTCAGTTTTTAGGATGAGTTGTGGGAATAGGCATTGGAATGACCCCACTTAAATAATTGTGAGAGGCAGCTCAGAGGACACAGTATGGAAGTAAAAGAAGGAATTGTATGGAAAGGGACAATGATGTGGGCAGCATCGAATTTTAGTTATTAAAATAACATCAGTCAACTCAGGTGTGAATTGTTTTCTCCCTGTGCCCCCTTTTGCAAATCCATCACCCCAACTGTTAAGACAGAATGAATGCTGTTTGGAACCTGTGCTAGTAGTATAGGGAGTTTAGAACATAGATTTTGGAATGAGGACTAGCCTGGGTTTGGAGTGAGAAACCTGGGTTTAAATTCTGCCTTTATCTATAGCCAATCATGTGACCTTGGGCAAAATACTTTGATTCTCTGTCCATAGGTTTCTGGTCTATAACATGACTGTGACAACACTTATCTTTCTTACAATAAAATTCAACAATATATATGAGATCCTTTGCAGAAATAAATAAAACCCTTAATAAGTGGTAGCTATTGCTATTATACATGGATATTTCCCTTACAAAAGCCTCCAGGAGAAAGAGAGCTCTGGTTTTTTATTTATTTATTTATTTTTTAGCTTGGTTCATTTTTGTTATTTGCAAGATTTTTTTCTTATTATGAATTTAGATCAAACTGTTTGTAGTTTGGCACCCAAACTCTGTGTTTCCCTGAATCCCCTCCTTGCTCCCACCCTCAACAATATCAGAAGATTTTTCTGTTTTGAGGGACTAAAAGGTTAAAAGATCCCTATTTGGTAGCAATTATTTAAGAAGGCATTTTTGAAGAGATTAGTCATGCTATTTGAAGAGAAGTAGGATACTGGTGAGGCAGCAAAAATGAATCTGTAGTAAGGGGGTGAAGGATTTGCATGAGGAAAGATACAGAGATGAAAATGAGCAAATCACATATGAGATTTGGCACACAGATATTGCTGGTGGGATCGGAGAGACTGCAGTGAGAGGTAATGAGCAATGAAGATGGGCTGGGCTCCTGGGGGGTGTAATATTGGAGAGAAGCCCTAACGAGCAGAGAGGGTGTGGGATGTGCATAATAAGTGACACTGAAGCACTAGAGATTGCTGAGCAGGCAAAGGACCTGAAGAAAAAGAAATCAGAGGAAAATCATTAGACTATCTGTGAATAGGTTGACCTGATAATAAAAAAAGACTAAGGACAGAAACTGTCTTGGAAGCTGTCACTGCAACTCAGACATGTGAGCTAATGAGAATACTGGACTGGGTGTCTACAAGATGGTAGAAGAAAGGACAGACTAGAATGATATAATCTCAGTGTTTGTGAGAGGCTGTGCGAAGAAGAACTAAGAAAGCAAATGAAAATATGTTAAAACTTGAAAGTTAGAAAGCTGAGGGAACTTGGGGATAACGGTGCTATTATATATCGAGGATGGGGAGGAGAGGAGAGAACAATGAGAAGACAGAAATGTTTTAATGGGGTGAAGGATCCTAGGAATAATATATATTTGCATAAATCTTGCATATGAATTATAATAATAAAAATTAGGAAAGACAATGCATTACTATTTTGAAGTCAAATTTTGAAGTCAAAAATAATAATAAAAAAGAATACTGGGGGTTTCCCTGGTGGTGCAGTGGGTTAAGCAATGCACTGTGAAGCAAACTGCAGCCACTGCAGCACGAGTTCGATCCCTGCCAGATGCCGGAGAGGTGACCCACATGGGCAGCAGACCTTGCCTGCCTGTCCTGCTGCTCCAGTCAGCAGCATGTTTTCATTTACCTGTTTTGCTTCCCACCCTGTCTCTGGTGAATCCTCTTGCCCCCAGCATCTCTGGCCTGTACCCTGGTGCTTGTATGCATAAATAAATATGTCTTTATAAAAAAAAGAAAACTGGAAACACTACAGAAATTATAATCTGGGGTGGTCTCAGTCCACATAATTTGTCCATTTTGCCTATGGATATAAAACAAGATGCAGAAGAGAGCTGGTGAGGAAGTTGTGTGTTCCTTGTGTTCTTGTTTCTACCTTTGTCTTCACTCTGCATCTTCAGTCTTCAGCATGGGGATGTGAGGGGGGAGTTGGCCATGACACTCAGTTCTCACTGAGCATCTCAGAGGTTCTATCTAATCACCTCTCTGCAGCTTGGGAGTGATAAGTAAGATTTTCTTGAGAATGGGAATTTTTTGAGGGGTTGTCATAGGTGCAGCTGGATCTTGAGATGCCCTAAGACCAGTGTCTCTCGACTGGCATGTGGTGAGCCTGGGGCTTGCCTGTCCTGTGCTCAGTCCTTTGCAGCTGATTTCACAGTCAACACTTAAACATGGCCCTCTTTGCAATCGATGCAAACGGTCTAGTCAAGAGTGAGAGGTAAAAATCTTTTCTTACAAAAAGCTCCTGTCAATTTCTTAGTTTGAAATGTCGTTCTCTACTTTCTCTGTGCCAAAGGAGAGGAAAGAGAGTGCCCTTTCAAGTCTGATCAGATCACAGAATTACTGTTATCTTTAACACTTTTAAGGTACCTTGAACTGTGAAGTAAAGTGTAAATTAGCAGCAAAAACATGTTTTGTTTCCTGACTAACATGGGGAAATTTTAACAGTTGACATCCAGCTGGTTTTTGTTTTTGACTTGTAAGTGTTCTGTGTTTTTAATAGGGCTGACAAACTTTTAAAAATGAAGAATACATAGTGAATGTAAAATACAAGTCTCTGTCTTAAAAAATCTTGTTTGAATTCATGTAGAATGTAACTGTCCTGCTTTGATATGTAATTTATTACCTATTATATATTACCTATTATATATTATATACCTTATATATATATTATAGAGATTTGTTTATATCTCTATAATGTCTGCATCTTTTCCAAGTTTAATTTAATTTAGTGGACTTTAATATGAAACTTATTTTTACTCAAAACACAGTAAATTGTAGTTGTTTCACTCCATTTTAAAAACTACCCTCATGTGGTCAGGGGATAAACTTAAATGTGGATTTTATGTTGCTATTTAATTCATTAATGTTTGAGATTTCTATCACTAGTAAAAATATTTTATTTTCTTTGGAAATAACTTTTACACTTCATTTTTATAGCCTAATAAAAATAGCATAAAGTTAGTCATATGTGTGAAATGAGGGAGTTAATTTATTTTGAGTTTGGATTTGTGAAGAATGTTCCTCTTAAACAATTAACCCAACAGTATAATAATATTAATGCATGTACTGAGGAGAAACTGGTTTAAAAGTGAACAAATCCAAGTACTTTAAAGTAAAGTGCTTCATGTCTTTGAGCAGCTGTCTATAGGATTAGCTCAGGACTGGAATGCATAGTAATTGTATAGGCAAAAGGAAAGTCTTCATTTTGATCACAGTGAATGACCAGAAAATACTTTTCTATTCATTCAGTGGCTCCATCTTTTCTATTCATTCAGTGGCTCCATGGACTTAAAGTGTTTTTTAAATTGTGTTCCACAGTTTTCTGAAGCATCTTTGAATATAGTAGCCCTTTGAAATTAAGTGTGATTTTGACAGACAGACTCCTGTAAAGCTGACTGAGAACTTCTTAAGCGTGAATTAGAAAGAGGCTTTTCTTCTCCAAATTTCTTTATAAGGTTTTCAAGCCTGTGCAAAAAGGACACAGTGGAGCAATGCAAAGTACAGTGGTCACTGCTGCCCCTTTGCTCCCCAGCAGTGGTCACCTCCCTTCCTCAGCATGGCTGCTGACTCTCCTCTGAGGGTTGGCTGATTATCCCTGAAAAGAGGCAGGTCAGTCACCAGCTTCCCTCTGTTCACCTAGGGAGTTTGCACTCAGCACATGTGCTCCTGAACTCCAACTCCAGAATTAGATATCTAGAAAAGACTTTTCTTAATCTTCCTCCTACTATTGGGTAATATAGATCATTAAGATTCTGGACATGAAAGTCCCACATTTAGGTGCTGGGGTTAGAGGAACACAGGAAGCAATGTGAACTTTTAGCGGAGAGATGTGTTTTTCTTCCTAAAGTTGAAGAAAGAGGATTAGGAAAACCTTGGAGTTGGGATTTGACACTACTGAAACATTGACCTTGCTTCTGAATTCTGATGTTCAACTTGATCTGGTGTATTTTATTTTTAAGAGTAGGAATGAAAATATTCTGGATCTGTTCATCAAAAGGAATGCAAAGGTAAAGGCTAGTTTCTTTCATTTTTTTAGCATTTTTCAAAGTTTGTTCATTAAGACCACACCTATCCAGTATTTCCTTCTTATATTTGCATCTATTGGAGTGAGTAGACGAATTCTGCCACCTTCATGGAAATTTACTGTATTCTTTAGATCCAGTCACCAACAGTGGTGTACTTTTCAGATTGACAATAAAAACTGAATTTGTTGAGAAGTTGAGGAATGACTGAACATTAATTTCCAACCATCATTCCATCATTCTTGGTGATTCTCTTTTACTTTAGTGTCTTCTCCCATATTTCCAGTTCTACACAATGGCTCATTTGAAATGTGAATATAAGTCTTTTGAAGACAATGTTCCTTATTTATCCCTAAAGTTGATGACTCTAAGGGAATATGGTATAAGAAAACTGATCAGAGGTAGTTCAGTAATAAATATCTTTGCTATTAAATAGAGGTTGTGTGAAGAAGAGAAAAAACAAACTTTTTTTTTTTTTTAAGTTTCTTACACTGTGGGAATGGGGACTTGAGATTCCTGGATGGACGCGTTAGAGAACATGAGAATTTTTGTCTTCTCTGTGTCTAGTAGTGAGTGACACAGGGGAAGTCAAGATTCACAAATTTTTGTATCAAGAATTTTTACATAAAAAGTGCTAGAATGCCCAACTTAAACTCAAACTGACTAAAGGGTATTTATTAGATAATAAAAAATGAAAAGTGTGGAGATGAGATTGGGAAAGATAGGACTTATATGATTTTTAAAAAAATTATGACTTTTTTAAAAAAAGATTTATTTATTTATGCATATAAGAACAGGCCAGAGCGGTGTGTGTGTGTGGGGGGGGAGGGGTTGTGTGAGAGAGGATTCACCAGAGACAGAGTGGGAAACAGAACAGGCAGATTGACTGAAATACTCTGCTGAGGGGAGCAGCAGCAGGAGAGGTTTGTTGCACCAGGTAGGTCACTTCCCTGGCCGGGGATTGAACTCAGGCTGCGTTGGCTGCAGATGCTTCATAGTGTGGTGCTTAACCTCTTGTGCCATTAGAATGGACCTGAAGACTATATATTGTAAACAAAGTAGGTGAATGAGTTCTGGAGATTCAGAAACAATAGCTGTTTACTCCAACCTTGTGGTACTTTCTCCTGAAAATGTAGTTAGGAAAAGAATTAATATTTCTTAAGACCAAGTTACCTGAACCATGGAATTCCATAGTATTGAACAGTTTCTACCAACTTCTCATTTGGAGCTTTATTTCTTTTTAATTTTAATATATTACATAGTACAGCTCAACTCTATTAGATTTACTTATGACAATACAATGATAAAATATCATGTATTTGATGTACTTGGAAGAACTGTTGGAAATGTATGTTTATAACTCTTTAAACACAAAAAGACAAATAGAGATCATTTGAAACTATTGAAATACTGTGAGTGACTATACATGGTTTTAACACATTAAAATGGCTAGTAAAATTTGAAGAAATGCAGAAAGCACAAGAGCATGCAGTGAAGGAAATAAAGGGAAATTATAAAAGATGCCAAAATTATAAAACTCATTATGTATCAATTTTAATCTTACCCCAAAAATTCTGTTATTAAAGATGTTTCTAATGTCTAAAGAAGATTATGAAATTATTTCTTAATACTAGCCTATTGCAAAAAACAAAACAAAACAAACCTTGTAGCTTCTGCTGACAACCTATTTATTCTTTAGATTTTATGACTTCACATAAAAATCTGCAACTGTCAGTGTTTTAGCCTCTTTTTTTCCCCTTTTCATCTTCTCTATATACTGGATTGGGCATCTAGCTCCCCTGTGAATGAAATCTGTTTTGTAAACAATTGGCATAGCATTGTTGACAGCTTAGACAGATCTCAGAGATTTGGAGAGAAGAAAGAATAGAACAGCATAGGCAAAATCTACATGGGTTCAGAAAGTATGCAATGTATTTCATGGTGATAATTTGGATTAAATATTGCTCTTGGTCATCTTATACACACACATATAAAAAATACATATACTGTATTTGATGGAGTAACATTAACATATGAATAATCTGATGTGCATTTTCTATACAGTACTACTAGATAGAATATTTGGATAGAAAATTCAGGCAAATGATCAGTTTTATTTTCTACTCCATAGAATCACTGTTGCTGAACTTTTAAATTTTTTAAAGATTTATTTTTTATTTATGTATGCATAGAAGAGCTTGGGTACAAGCCAGAGTTGTGGGATGTAGACAGAGTAGGGAGCAGAACAGGCAGACTGACTGAAGTACACTGCTGAGGGGAGCAGCGGGCAAGGCAGAAGAGGTCTGCTGTGCCATGTGGGTCCCTTCCCTGGCTGGGGATCGAACTTGCACAGCTGTGCTTTGGATGCTTCACAGTGTGGGGCTCAACCCTCTGTGCCACCAGGGAGGCCCTGTTGCTGAACTTACTCAACCTAATTGGCCTCTTCTTTTGCTATCACTGGGAACATTATACACTTTTCCATAAAATAATTTGGGTTTGATAACTTCTCCAATAGGAGAAATGTGTCCGATATTAACAGTATTTTATTAGTGGTAAATGTGTCAATAGAAATTTAGTAAATGTGATGTCAGTAGGAACCAAGATATTATAATGGAATTTGGTACTTATAAATGCAAGGGCAAAAAGGAGATTGTAAATAATTTCTGGGAAATATGTATTAATATATGGTTAGCTATTTTTTCTTTTTTTGGTTAGCTATATTTTAAAATGAGAGAAAAAATTATCTCTACAATTAAGGCTAGTTAATATAACCTGATGTTTGTTCCCCAATTGGTCAGGGAGAATCCACATGCTCATCTAAACCTGTTTGTAAAACTGACATTAGAATCTTTAACAAGATTCTACTGAGTATCAATTCAATGAAAAATATCAAATATTCAAGGCCTGAATATTAGAGTGTCAGAAATATATGTATTGAAAATGGGCTTTAAAAAATAACTTGGGGAATAGAAAATATATAAAAAACATAAGTACTTGGCTTAGTACCTGTTGTACTAAATAGTACAAATGATTCATTTATAGATCAGTGAAGTGTTTTTAAAGAACCAAATAGTGTTTTAGGTTTTGGGAACTATATAGTTGCACCTATTCAACTCTGCTATTGTAGCAAAAGTGGCTATTCATTTTAGATAAATGAGCTTGGCTGTATTTTAATAAAATTTTATAAACACTGAAATATGAAATTCATATAATGAATATTATATGACTATGTCATACTATTGATGTAGTTTCTTTGGAGTCAGTGGGTTTGGAGAGCAGGGTTCTTGGATTTTCTCTGGCAAATTTTTCAACAGAGTTCCCAGGTCAGCAGTACACGGCGAGTTCCCCAAGTGAGTCTCGCCATGAGACAGAGATGTTAGTTATAGTTAAAAGAGCAGAATTATTAGAAAAAGGGACAGGAAAGTAAAAGGCACACATGAACAAGAAGAACTGCCCTGAAAGGGACAGGTTTGCTGAGAGAGGCTTGCTTGGTTGCAGGTGGCAGCCTTGAGAGGAGCTGCCTCTGCTGAGGGAGGTCAGTGCAGACAAGCCTTGGCATGGTGCAGGTCATGGGCAGGCAGGAAGGCTGCTGCCCCGCAGAGGAGAGAGTTGGTGAAAAGGAGCACCTGCTTAGTCACAGGTGGACACAAGGACTGCTGCCCCATTCTGTGGGCAACATTAGGTTTTATCTTCTTTTGCTAGGGAGAGGTTCATCTTTGTGGGTGGATGGTTTGTTTCTTAATCTCCATTATCTTCACCTTCAGTTCTGTGCTCCCAGCACTCCCTACAGCAATGTGATAACTGCCTGGGTGTTGCACCTTCTGATCAGGGCATTGATGCTTAAGGGTCTTGGTTTCCACAGCTCAGTTAATGACTTATGCTAATACCTTCTACCCCACCTCCTTCTGTGGTTCAGTTCTTGACCTTGTGGTGTCTCATTCTCTCTTCTTTATCCTCAATCACTATGACATATTAATCTTCCTTTGGTTTTTTTTCCAATTATTAAATGTTATAAAACCCATTCTTAACCTGTATGCTGTTCAAAAACAGCTCTGGCTAGATTTGGTCTATGGGCTGTAGTTGACTGACCCATGGCATAGATTTGCTAAATGCACTGACTTATCAGGATATGAGTATGTAACATATTCACTGTTGTTATTTTTCTCTTAGAGGGAAGTCATTTATACAACTATATACTTAGTTTCAAGACAACAAGGTTCACACTCCAATTCTTTTTTTTTTTTGTAATTAACTAATCAGTTATCTAATTATTTCCAGTGGAAGTTTGCTGAGTTAAGGCTGGAGCTCAGATGTATTTGTGTATGCCAATGGGTGCTAAGTTAGCTAAGCACAAGGCAGCAGTGAAAGAAATTTGAAAAGATGAATGGGAACCAGAGGCTTTTGAATGTTGGGCTGAGTGAGACAATCTTAGCAAAGGGATGCCTTGGAGGTTTTGAACAGGGGAATCATTTGATCAGAAGTGTGCTCCAGCAGTTTTAGAATTTAAACCAGAAAGATGAAAGGAAAGAAGGATAAGGGAACTAAAATTACTGAACTTCTGTTATATGCAGACACTTTCTGGAGGTCTGTTAAATAATTTCTCTATTTAATGGAATAAAGAGGAAGGCTAGTTTGTAAAGTATTGCAGGTATTATGAGAAGAGAAGGGGAAAGTACCAGAGAAATTACATACTCTTTGTATAAGATTAATTGTGGAAAATGAACAAAAGGCTCAAATGTTCCAGGGCCAGGTAAGAATGGTAATCAGGGGTCTCCCTGATGGCTGAAGGGGTTGAGTTGCAGCACTATGAAGCTATCAACAGACACTGTAGCATGAGTTCGATGTAGCATGAGTTCGATGTAGCATGAGTTCCCCGTCTAAGAAGGGGACCCACACGGCACAGCAGACCTCGCCTGTGTCTCCTGCTACTCCCCTCAGCAGTGTATTTCAGAGGATCTGCCTGTTCTGCTCCCCACTTTGTCTCTGGTGGATCCTCTTACTCCCTATCCTCTGGCCTGTACCCCAGTTATTGTATGCATAAATAAATAAATCTTTAAAAAAACCAGAATGGTAATCAGAAATCGGGGTTGACTTTTAGAAAGAATTTTGACTTGAGAAATAGGTACTAAGCCAAGTAAATTAGTGTAGGCTGATAGACTTAAGTTCCAAGAGAGGCAGCTGAAAATTCACTGCTCCCTTAGTAAACACTGTCTACAAATAAATTTAAAAATTGTCATTGTATGTCTGGCTTAGATTCCCAGCAGTTGCTTGTATTGTGCTTTGTCATTTCACTGACAGCAGTGGGTGTGGAGAGGATTGGCTACATTTTGTGGGCCAGTAAAAAATGTCTGAATAACTGAAAAATGTTAAGCATTATGGAAAGTAAATACACATATATATACACATATACATGCAGAAATTACCATACTGAATTTAATAGTTCCAGAAATTGGATGTATTACAAGCAACAATTGTTTTATTCAGATTTAAATATGTCAAAATCTGTATGTTTAGCATCTTTGTTTAACATATGCCTCAAACATATTCTGCTTTATTATTCCTTTAACATTTGGCTTATGAATAGTCAAACAAAAAGTTAAGGATTTGATTCACAGAAGCCTGATTGTGTTAGTTTGCTGACTCGTAGTACCTATTCTTTTTTCAGAAAAGAATATTTTCAGAAGAGTAATTTCCTTTTATTTTTGATGGATTCATGCCATTCCCCTTAAGTTCCTTGTGTGATTACATAGAAGTTCTCACTGCTCTACCAGTCTTTTCCTCTGAGTGCTTCAATTATTCTGTCAACTCTGATTATTAATCTGTCAGCATGTTCACATTTTCTAATTTAGAGAATTAGCAGCAATTTCTTGTGATGCCCATCTTCGGTGATTTGTTTTATTGGTGTACATGGATGCTCGAGAAGACTGGCATGGAGCTGCAGTTCCTGACATTTTATTATTTCCAAAGTATGAAAGAATTCACACTCCTCTTCTAAGGAGGCAAAGTGCAAGTGGAATTACGAATGAGGCTTACCAATGGCTCTAGTTAGCTGTGTAAAACCAAGGAAGCATTTTGTCTTAACCTCTCTCTTTTCTCCTTCTTGCTCACTTTCTCTTTCCTCTTTTCATTTTTTTAACCTTTCTTCTTCTTGCTCACTTTCTCTTTCCTTCTTTCTACTTTTAAAATGCACATTCCATTCAACCTTAGATGAGGAAAATACAAGCTGTTTAAAGGTTCCAAGTGCTAAAGGTATTTCTCAGGATTGAAAAATAGAGACTTTCATACTTGTTAGATGGGCAGAGGACACAGAAGTCAGGAAGCCACTGTTGTTCATGTCTACACCTATGTAGGAGATTCTCAAACCAGTTCCTCCACAGTTGCTAGAACAATGGTTTCTCCTTTTTTTTTTTTTTTTTTTTCGGTTTACCAAGATACATGTGGTTTTTCTGATTGGAATATTCTAGCCTAGAATAATACTGGAAAATAATTGTGGGAAATTAGTAAGCCTCCCTCCTCCCTGCAATGTAGAGGCTAATGCAGATGAGGATGGCAAAATGAATGCAGTGATTTCTATGTTCCAGTGTTCATGGTCTGGTTAGTTTACCACATATTAATTCTCTGAGAAGGTAAATTTTGTTGAGCCACTATGCCAGGACAAAATATTGTAGTAGAACCTTGTTACCTTGTTACAAAGTGGATTATTAATTAACAGGGTTGGTTAAATTATAGTTCATATTAAGTTCCTACATCCTAATAGTTACTTACAGTGAAAACTTGACATGCAACAAATACTAGAGATTTACTGTTTCCTAACATTTTATACTAATATCACTAAATATTCAAAGAGCTTTAAACATATTTATTGATTATTAAATTCTTCTCAGGTAATGAGTTGAGGATAAATGAATTTTAAATTATAATATTGTCTTTGATTGGGTACAACCTCCCCTTTATAAATAGGATGAAGTGTTAAGTTAGGAAAACTTTATAATACCACAAAGTAGCTTTGTTCATCTTAGCATCACATCTCATTACACTACAAAGGAGCTTCCCAGTGGGAGTCTCTAGCATCAAGAGATTACAGAGAAGTCAGTGAGTTGATCAGTTTCTAGTCTCAGTCTCGTCAGGTTTGGACCACCGGCATAGAGGTATGTGATTTGTTGAGAGCTGTACAAAGAACCATTGAGAAATAAGCTGTATAAATGTAAATTATTCACTTCATTCAACTATATATATATTCTCTCTTCTAGACTTGGTTTTCTAAGCAAAACCCACTGAATTAGTAGCACAAATGTTACATTTAAATATGTTTGTGGCAAGAATGAGTGATCAGTGGTTCATCTACACAACTACCCTCAGTGGCTCCAAATGCCCACATGTAGGGTAGAGTCTCCCACATTGTGGCCAGAGTCTGCCTGTGCAACCTCAGGCCCAGGGCATTCTCACATTGACCTTTTCCTAGACCTTCCTTAAGTCTGCCTTGTCACCTAATACCTGACTATCTTTGTAAAATGTAGTTTGCTCAGAGCGAAACTGTGTTCTTTTCTTTATCTACCTTGGCACCCAAAGCCAATCCGAATATGACTCATTTTTTTAGTGCTCTGTGTGTTCTCTGTGTTCTCATGGGGCCAGGCACTTATTTCTACTCTTTTTTACACTTAAATTTTTATTTTGATCCTTTGATTGTAAGTTTTCTGCACCAGACGACAAGGTCCTTGGAGGTAAAGACTGCTCTTGTGCGATTTGGCAGGCTTAGAGCTAGCCAGAACTCCCAAAATGTAGTAAA
This sequence comes from Galemys pyrenaicus, assembly GCA_019455555.1. Taxonomy (NCBI): domain Eukaryota; kingdom Metazoa; phylum Chordata; class Mammalia; order Eulipotyphla; family Talpidae; genus Galemys; species Galemys pyrenaicus. Next base: position 4,093,765 of record JAGFMF010012279.1, read on the forward strand.
TGCTCATTAACTAATAAATGAATAAATGAACAAGGCTGAGAGCAGGCAGTGCATAATCACAATGATAAAATAATAAAACAGAACTAAACTTACATTTATCCCCATTTAATTACTTTACAACTATAACAGTATTATAACTTTTAAAATAATAATTCTACAAAAAGGATAGGAATTATAGATCTTTCACAATATTTTGTCCAGTGTCAAGTATTCTGTATAATCAGCAACACTAATAATAATGAACTAAGTTGGCCCATATATATGATTTTTTCTCTTCCAATTAATTCGGTCTCCCTGGTTTACCTTGCATATTCAAACTGCTGGGAGAAGATCTGATGGTTATGGGGTTAAAGAGAAAATGGTCATAACTTTTATTTAGTGTTTTCCATATAAATGCCCCTCATTATCTGCTGTACCTCATTATATATGATCTATTTTATGACCATTTAGCTCTCCTTAGCAGTCCTGTTTTTATTTTGATATGCTTGCTGTCTAAACTCTCAACTTTATGACTCCATTACCCCCACTCCTGCTGCCTGCTGTCCCACTCCCACTGCTGAGGTGGATAATGTGGTGGTGTTGTTGTCTGGCCAGTATTTCTAATAAATTCCTCACATATAGACAGGCAGCAGCATCGGGCACAGCGGCTTGGTGTAATGCTTTCATATCACATCACTAGACTCTCATTAGATACTTGTGAGAGAAATTACCACTGAGGCTTCTTCAGGCACAATAGCATTAATGAAGTTAGGAAATGACTCCCACAGATGTTTGACACTCAATCAATCCTACTTAATTTAATTACACTCCTGCATGAAAGACAAAAGAGATGCTCTTGTAGTCCAACCCTTGCTTTTTATTTTCTCATATGCCTTTTTCTCCCTCCTGAGTTACTTAATCCTGGCTGAGAAATGTCAATGTAATTAACTTAAGATATAATTATTTAAAAGTGGACTTTGTCATAATACCTTGTATCATTTTCCACTTCTCCCCCCTACCAAACTGCAAGAACATGAGAGCTCCTCTATGTAAATAAAGTGGTGGAGTGGGGAGAAATTGGCTCTCAGAACCTTGACGATTCATCCACTTCTTCCACCTCTGTAATTAGGGATACTGATGACACTGGCTCTTACAGCTTTGTCTTGAAATTTTGTTCAATAAGATAATTTTCAAGTGCTTGTTCCTGAAGTTAAATGGATTCTGGGAAGTTTTTTTCACTAGTCTTAAGTGGTGGGAAAATCTGATAAAGTATCCCAATTAAAATAACAACTGACACTATATTTTATTTGTTATACATATGACCTCCTTTAATCCTCACAGTGGCTTAGTCAAATGGGCACAATAACAATTTTAGTGATAGGGGACTTAAAGAATGGTTAAGTGATTACCTTGTCTAAGATTTTATAGTTAGTAAGTACTGATCCTTTGACTTTCATTTATTCAACGACTAAATTATTGTCACTGAACACGCTCTAAACACTATCCCTGACACTGCAGAAGTTGACAAACAGATGGCCACAGAACCGTTTTTTGAGAGCTCTTGTTTGAGTAGCACTAGGCAAGGAGTCCACGGGAGCTAACAAGGGGGATTGCGCTGGCAAGTCAGGTGATAGAAGGGGAGCTGAAGAATTCTAAGGAGTCTTGAATAGGAATTGCATAAAAGGGAATCACTGAAGGATTTTTTTCTTCATAAGTAAGCAATCAATTTGAATTTTATTTATTTATTTTTTAAATTATTTTTTAAAAATATTTATTCATTTATGCATACAAGAGCTGGGGTACAGGCAGAGTCCAGGGAGGTGAGAGGATTCACCAGACAGAGTGGGGAGCAGAACAGACAGACTGACTGAAACACACTGCTGAGGGGAGCAGCGGGCGAGGCAGGAGAGGTCTGCTGTGCCATGTGGGTCACCTCCCTGGCCAGCAGCAGGGATCGAACTCTGCTGCAGTGGCTGCGGTTTGCTTCATAGTGCGTTGCTTAACCCACTATGCCACCAGGGAGGCCCTCAATTTGAATTTTAAAGAGTCAATCTAACTTCATTATGACTCACATCAAGAATGCCTCAGGGTGGATCTTGGTGCCTTACACCAAGGTAGGAAACACAGAAAGAGATGCAGGATTGGGAAAGAAAATGATAATAATCATTTTAAACTTTACTTTCTTGTCTATGTGATGTCAAGGATATGTCAGTCTATAGCTCAGTAGGAATATCTGACAGAGATACTGTTTTAGAACTATCAAGGCCGAGAAGGGGATTAATGAGCTCTTTTACTGAGAATGCATGGCTGGGAAACAAAAAAAGCTCAAGTAAAGAGAAAGCACTGGGAACTATAAAAAGAAATGAATTCCATAAGATGGGACATGTTGTACACCTGTCCATGCACCAACCCTAGGCCCCAGGGAAAGTCGCTGAATAGTATGGAAAGAGTGATGAATTGACGTCAAATCATATACTTGTTCATGCTCAACCAACCAGTAACTTCCCTGTGGGACCCAGAGGAGGGAACCCCAATCCATTCTTCAGCTGAATTGTCCTATCTCAAGAGGTATGGAGATGTAGCAGGTTTCTCCCTGATCCTCTCACCTCTGTTCTTCTCTGCTCTCAATGATTGTGGCATTAAGATGAAAAGTAAAGATTGAAATAGACATAGTCACAGTCAATTCTTTGCACTTAGATCAAAGCCAAATTCTCTGAATTCAGAAGGCTCATAGGATCAAGTTAATCATAACTCAGATCTTCAGGTATTGGCTATGGTGAACTGCACCTCTTCATCTTATTCTCCATCTCATTTAACACTTTCTCCTAAATTGATCTTTTTTACTTGGTAAATGAAGGGCCAAAACCAGTGCCATTTTACTTTTATGGAATTATCAAGTATATATATAAAATCCATAAATTTGTATCTATAGCTACATCTGTATTTACATCTGTGAAGGAAAAAAGGGCTCCACAGAAGATAAATTTTTACTTAAAAGATTCCATTAAAAAGGTTTAAATTGCTCTGTGTAAGGAATAGATTCCCCTCAAATATTTACATAGCATGGAGACTACGATTGGTAGATAAAATACAGGACACTTAGTTAAACCTGAATTTCACTTGCCCAGGGTTATATGGAATTTAGAATGCCTTCCACACTGTGTGGGCACAAGATTAAGATGAGGACATCAAACTAGGCCCTAAACAGGAATGGTAGTATTCTCTATTCTGCCCTGTGACTCTCACATCTACGTTTCAGACAGGGAGTAGAACAAGCCACTATATTATGCCTTCATCTCAAATCCTCTAATACTTTCCTTATCCTTTCCAACTAGATTTTACCTGGGAGTAGGTAATCAATTTCCCCTCCCATCTTTGTCTCTCTTCTACTTAAACTCATGTCTTTTTCTGTCTTATAGAGAATTTGCCTTCTCTATACTTCCTGATGCATGGCAGGCCAACTAGCCACAAGAAAAGGATGAAAGTTAATGGGGACAATACTTCAAATACAATTTGAATTATACAGTTAAGCTGACTCATTTCATGTAATCAACCCATGCTGAAAGCTTTAGAGACTTCATCTAGTTTGAGAGAGAAATTGAAAATGGAGAGGTAATTAGAGAATGCAGGTTTGGAATCAGACTGTCTAGATACAGATTTAGCCATGAGACTTAGGGCAGACCACTTAATTCATTGTATTTCAGTTTTCTCATCTGCAGAACGGGTCTAATAATATTTTCTATCACATAGAGTTTTTGCGAGGATTAAATGAGTTAATATAAGTAATGCACCAAAAACTGCCTGGGGGCTAGCACGTTGTGAAATCTCTATAAAACAGTGATTTTGTTTTGTTTGTATGGGTTAATTCTCAGAAAAATTGCATTATTTGTAATTAATTGTTTCAGTTTTTAACAAACAAGAAAGGTTTAAAAATTGTCCCTTATTCAAAATTGTGTATCCAGTAAATGGTGAAGTGAAACTCAAGCTCTGATTTACCTAGTTACTTTCCAGGTTATATGGAAGTAATGAGTTAATATTCACTGCTCTTCAAAACCACACAACTTACGTAAGTTTAGTCTGGTTTGGGTATATATGTATTACCCGAGAGAGCTATAGAATTTCTGATATTTGTAGGTCACTTTTTTAAAGTTGCTCCACTCTCCAGGGGAGGGAAGCATGGGTAATATGTGTGTTTATTATTTGCTGCCTTGTGATATTTTATCAGTCATTTGTGTACATGCTTGCCTTCTCTACTACCACTAGCTCTTAGAACACCTCGATTATATCCTTCTCAACTTGGTATTTCCAGCTTTTAGTAGCTATTTGTTGAATTGAATTGGAATATCTTCAAATTTTTTTCATTACAGTAACTCTTGAAATCCTCCAGTATTCCTTAAGTTCAAATCCTATTAGTTCCATGATGTTTGAATTCAACCCAGTGGCCAGTTCCACCTTCCAGCTTTCCCTGGGAGCACTGGAAAGAAGGGAATTAGAAGCTACATAATTGGATAGATTCACTGAACCTGGTGGAAGCTGCCTCTGAGACAAAGCAGAATGCAAATCCAGCTCATCATTTTCAAGCTGTCTGGTCTTTGGCAAATTTCTTGACCTTAATTTCCTTTTCCAAGAAGCAAGTAATATCCTTTATTAAGATAATAGCATCTTTGTCACAGACTTTTATTTATCTATTATTATAATGTGTAAGGCACTATCATGGGGGGTGGTTCCTAGTTTCTTGCATATTCCATGTACTTTTTCTGCTAATCAATGCCTAATGGGAAAATAGAACAAAAAGTAAACTTTAAAGGTCAGGAGATGTGGGCAACTTGAGATATTGAACTTTTGATTGATATGTGAGCCCAACAAAGCCATGTATGACAATGTGAATTTATTTAATAAATTGCTTTTAAAAAAATTTACTGTCATGTAGAACTATGGGTGCTATGATGGTAGGTGTGGTGTGGTAACAAACATCTGGACACTTGTGGCTCTATACCCCTAAATCATATACAGTGTTGTCAACCACTGTTACCGCAAGAAAAATAATTAAAAGAAAGGGATAATAATATACCAGCTTACCTCATGAGTTAGTCAGATAGAACATGTGAGAGCTATCAGCCATAATATCACTTTGCAAAGCACTATGAAAGGTGTGGGGATATATGAGTTAATCAGGCTCTTTTATGCCCTCCTGCCCCTGGCCTCTATGATCTGCACCTGTGGTCTTGCACGTCTCCCGTGATATGGACACCTGACCCCAGGAAGCATGGGTATGCGTATGTATAAATGTATGCATGTATAAATGTGGGCCTAGTAGGGAAGGGCTGAAAGGGCAGTGTCAGTCTGGAGGGAGGAGGACTCGAGTTGTTGTCTTGCTGCAGGCTGGTTTCCCTTGCTCAGTATTAAAGAACTGAAATTTGCCTAGAGCTCCAAGCTTCCTGTACCCATTTGCCCAAGAACTGACAATGAACCTATCCCTCCTGGATGTTTGTCCACAAAGGTAAGGTAGCATGGTTAATTATAAGTATTATTACTCAGAATTACTGTGTATTTCAGAGACCAGAAAGTCTTCTTGTAAAATCAGTAATGTCATAGTAGGAAGGAAGATCAAAAGTTTGCAGTCACATAGCCCTAGATATCCAGATTCAGTGGTCTTGGCGAGTTATTTCAACTCTTAAACAGATACTTTCCTTGTCTGGAAATGGGTACAGCACTGCTGTAAAACTGCTATAAAGAATCAGTAACAAATATACAGATATATACAACTAAAAGTAACTTGTTTCAGTGACATAAGATACTAGCATTATTATACATTTCATTTTCTAGAGCACTTAGAACTTCAGGGCTTTATATAGCATTCATACCATGTGCACAGTCAAAGCATCCTTCACGTGTCAAGCTGTTGAAACTGATTTAAAAAGAAAAAATCACCTCCAACAACAGGCATCAATGATCAACGTATTAAAGCAAAAAAAGAGAAATCAGATGCTAATTAACCCAGCATAAGAGTAATTGGACCAGAGTTTAGCAGACATTTCTGTCAATGGATATTTTTACAGTCACTCAAACTGTTGTGGTTATTTCAAATTCACTGCACTGAGGCTTTCTTTGTGACTATGGATTGTTGGACTATTGCCTGCATTTCTGTCTTCTAAGGAAATGTCAAATGCACAGAAATTTCAGTTACCAGATTAAACACTCATCTTTATAATAACAAATATAAGTAAATTTTACTATTACCACAGTTACAATGAGATATATACTGTAGGGTCAGAGAACAATCAGGTCTTTCTACCCTCCCACCACTGTGATGATGGACACCTGCGGTGCTGCGAGCATTCCAGGGTGGGCATGCGCAAGTGAGCGCATGGGCTGAGTTGGACATGGGCTTAAATGGGTGGCGTCATGACGACGCCAGGACCAACAGTACTGACCAACGCAAGCAGCAGCAGTAGAAAGCAGCCGAGAGGGTGAGATGCGCCGGGGGCTGGGCGGCCTGCCAGCCTCCCGGCCCCCCGGCACCCCTGCCTGCCATGTACCTGGCCACCTCTACTAATAAAAGCATGAAAAGCCACCGAGGGCTCCAAGACTCTCTTTCCTTGATCTGTCTGCTAAGAACCATCCCAAACTTGCTCCGTACGCCTTCCTGGCCACTACATATACCAAAAGTCAAGGTGGAGTGTTTTGAGTTGTAGATTATGAGCAATGGAAAGGTTTTGTAGAATTTTAAACCAAGGACAACAATGCCCAATTTGCTTTTAAACAAGATTTTATGCTTGTAGAATAGAGATTGAATTAGAAGAGGACAAAGTTTAGTGCAAGAAGACAAGAGAAAAGGTACTTTAACTTCTTAGTGAATGTGATTTGGAATCGTGATTTGGACTCTGGTGATGACAGTGGGATACAGAGAAAAGATGATCAAGAAATAGAAAATGTAATCAGATGTATTTGCATATAGGTGGGAGTTAGGGAAAAGAAGTTATTCAAAGATGTTACTTTGAGCCACTGCAAGAGCAAGGAAGATCGTGAGTTTAGTTTGAACATGCTTAAATTTAATTGCTTGGGAATCAGGGAAATGGAGATGTTAAGGAAATAGGACTTAGGTGGCTGCTTAATTCTATAATGTTCCAGACAGCCATAGAGCTGATCCTGTCACTTGGACAGCCTAATAAACTTGACAAAGTATGAGAAAAACCAGGCATTCATAAAGAGCCCTGTACATTATTGATTTCACTTAAAAGAAAAAAAACAAAGATTTATTTTATTTAGTTATGCATACAAAAACTGGGTGTTAGCCAGAGGTCAGGGGGTGAGAGGATTCAACAGAGAGTGGGGAATAGAACAGGTCCATCTATTGAAATACCCTGCTGAGGGGAGCAGCGGGTGAGACAGGAGAGGTCTGCTGTACCATGTGGGTCAGCTCTCTGGCTGGGGATCGAAATCAGGCCACAGTGACTAGTGATAGCTTGATAGTAGTGAGACTAACCCTTGTGTCATCAGGGAGGCCTGATTTCACTTTTTAAATTAATTTTTGTTACTGAGGATTGGTATATAACATGACATATGATTTAGACGTATAAGATCATACCTTTCAGGTGTATGTTACTATGCAGCACCCACCACCTGATTTCAATCCTGCCATTGCTTTTGCTTGAGCAGGTAGGCAATTGCTCCTGTTTGCTCACAGGAACCACTGAACTGGAACAGCCGAGCCAGGTTTTTTCCATCTTCAAAATTCAGGACAATAGATGAGAATTTCAACTTTGATAACCCAGAATCATAACAGCACATGAATCCAATCTGGGAAGAAATCAATGATTTCATATTAATGATCTTAATGTAATTAATAGGTAGGCACATTATGCCACATGCTTACATGGCATCACTGTGTGTGACCAATCTTTCAAGAGGGACTTCATGTCATTTTTCTGCTCCCATTCATTGTCATATGTATGGAAAATCTGTATTTAACAAAAGAGCATTATAGATAAAACACTTGGTCCTTATGTGTTTGATAAGTATTATACATTCTGGCAATTCCTAATCATCCCATTATTAGGAAGTGACTAATTTGAGAAGGCAAAATGTGCAATCAAAGCTTTAAAAAATGGTGATAATTACTCCTCTTGTGTAGGAGTAAGGCACTATCTACTCTGAAAATTGCGTGAAATTACACAGCAGTATCAGGGGAAAATATGTCCTATTTATATATTAAAAGTTGATAGGTAGGCCGTTAGCACCTGCATCGAATATTAATAAGCAAGGTTTTGTGTCTGAGCCCTGGGTCATTATTTTATTACCACATTTGCCGGCTCAAGCAGGCCTACTCTTAAAAGCACATCTCAGCCAGTTGAGAAATGATTGGAAATGACAATTCAAATGGGACTTGCAGTAAGTGTGTGATATCAGTTCCTTATCCCTCTCTGACGACACCCTGTGCCATGTGGTGCTGCAGTTTCTCCTCACCGTTATGTGCGTGCGCTCAGCACATTATTTGCTTTGGTCTACGGCATGATAGCGGGTGTGACATAACCAAAGATCTAAAATATGTTGGCTCAATGGGGCTTGCTCTGCTGAGCCCTCACTGAAGGAACAAGTCTCAGTTCACCTTGGGAGCAAGAGAGACAAAGGAGCAGAGCCAGAAACCCCAGACTAGCCTGATCTGGGGCAGCCAACCCACTACTGACCCATAAATCCTTGAAAACAATTGACTGCTGCTTTTAATCACTGAGTTTGTGTGTGGTTTCTGATGCAGCAATTATGTGTCATTAGCTAACTAATATAGGAAATTGCAGAGTAAACAACTAGACCCTTGCAAAAAAAAGAAAGAAAAAAATAAATAAAAAGCCCTAGCTCATGTTAGTAACCATTTACCTGGGATGAGGGGACAAATGAGAGAAAAAGGGGGGGGAGGGCCAGGATGGAGGGGGAAAGGTAGGGGAGAGAGATTGACATTGAATCTATAAATTATTTAGTGCAAGGGAACACAGTTGTTTTGAGGTTAAAATGAAAACACTGAGGAAAGTCGAAGACTTGACACGTGAAGAATGGAAACATGAATGCATCTAGAAAAAAAAAAAAGTCAAGAGGGTTTGAGGTCAAGGAAAAGTAACAGTGACCAATTTGTGAGTGCCCATCCTTAAAATCCTCAGGAGTTGCTGAAGAACTGTATCCCTCTGAAGGTGAATTTTCTTCCCTTTCTCTACCTTGTCTTAATTCAGACCCTGAGACATTCTTCTGGGCTAATTATCAAGCCCTGTTTCCCAAGGGATGTCTGGCAAGCCCAGAGGCATTTTTGCATGTCATGACTTGAGGGATCAGAGTTACTGGCAGCTGGTGGGTAGAGGCCAGAGATGCTGCAAAAACATGCCATACTGCACAGAAATAGCCCCCATAGCAAAGAATTATCCAGATCAAAATACCCAGTAAGGCTAAGGTTTGGAAATTTTGTCATAAGATGTCACTGGTAGGACCTAGCTATAGGAGATTCCAGAAGTCTAGCCAAGAAAGGAGTCTGAATAGAAATAAGACAGAAGTTGTTTTTCAGGACCTGCTATGCACCAGATCCTCTACAAGGCACTAGGAATACAAAAATGAGAAAATTGCTGTTCTCTTCATGGAACATACAGAGAAGGCAGTAGGAGAAACAGAAAAAGACCTATAAATAAGTATAAAACTACAAACTGCTATGAAGGAAACCATCTGGGTGCTTATGAAAGGAACTGGACTTGGTAAACAGGGCTAGAGGATGTTCTAACAGTACGAAGTATTTCAGCTATTACCTGAAGGAATAGTTGAAGCTTACTAGGTAAGCAAGGGTGAGGGAATCACTTAGGTATGTGATGCAGCATGTGAAAAGGCACTGTGGCTAAGGGGGTCACTGTGCATCTGGGGAATTGGAGGTAAATCAGCATTGTACCTAACTCAAGGGTAGTGTGGCCTATGACTTGATGTAAGAAGCAGGATGGGTCCACACTGTACAAGGTTTCATAGGCGTTTTTGAGGATCCTGTTTAAGAGTAATAATGAGTCACTGAAGGATTTAATTAGAAGCTTCTTTTAGAGAAAATGGCTCTGATTACCTGGTGTATAAAATTTGGGGTATTGGGAGGAGAAAAAACTGGGAAAGAATGATTGATGTTTCAGGAATGACCAGTAGAACAAATCACTAGTATTTTGTTCAGAAACGAGGGGAATTTTTGAGGTGATGAGAAGAAAACTAGAATGTGAGGAAGTGACTAACGAGAACAGGTGAGTGAGTTAGAAGGTCCCGGTAACAGTGAACATCACCAGATCCCTGTCACCCTTCTTACCTCTAGGAGTGAGACACAAAACAGATAAGGAGAACCTATTATTCTTAAGGTAGCTATGTGCACTCCCTGTTTTACGGCAGGACTTTAACAAACCTATTTATTGACTCAAGCCTCAGTTTTTTCATGTGTAAAGTGGGGAAAATAATGCCTCATAGGGTTGTCATGAGGGAGTGAATAAATTATGAGAACAGTAAGTAAGAAGTTCTCAATCAGGGGCTTCCTTGGTGGTGCAACGGGTTAAGCAATGCACCATGAAACAAACCGCAGCCACTGCAGCATGAGTTTGATTCCTGTTGCCAGCTGGGGAGGTGACACATGGCATGGTAGACCTCTCCTGCTTCACCCGCTGCTCCCCTCAGCAGTGTATTTCAGTCGATCTGCCTGTTCTGTTCCCCACTCTGTCTCTGGTGGATCCTCTCAACCCCCACACCTCTGGCTTGTACCCAGTTTTTGTATGCATAAAACAAATCTTTTTTAAAAAAGTTTTCAATCAGCTTTTCTTGTAATTGCTGACTCTAGAGCTAGAAAGATGAATACAAATGATTCTGGTACTCAGTGACAACATAGCCTGGTGGAGACAGAAAACCACCATATAATTTCAATGGTGTAATAAATCCCATGATAAAAACAGATGCAGCTTGCAATAGAAGTACAGTAGAAGTGCATTTTCCACAGGGAACTCATCTGCATCCCTGGTCATTCTCCTGAATTCTCAACTCTCTCAGTCTGCTTACAGGATATAACCTAGGATAGTCCAAAGGCAACTCAGGCACCATGTTTATCTTGTTTCGGGGAGAAATTTGTGTTATTCTAGTGGCTCCACCTGATTGCTGCCTAGTCAATCACCAACTCTGACAGCTCTGATACTAGTGATACTGCGCTCAGCAGCTGCTTCCTCATTATCATAAACTTTGTTCAGATCAACCTCATCTTCCTCTAGATTACTGCCATTGCCTCCCAGTTCATCTTCCTTCATCCAATATGGCTCTTTCGGCCCTGCTGTCTACATTATCAAAGGCAGCATAAGAGGCTCACGGAACTTCTCAGTCTGACCCATATTACCCTCATTTCAACAAACATGTCCTGCCTAGATAGTCCATTACCATGCCTGTGTCCTGCCTTTCTCACCTGTGGGTCTTTGCAAATGTGCGTTGGATCATATTCTCCCTTCTTTGACCTTCTAGTGACTTCCTTACATAAGATTAGAAACTTTAAGAAAAAGCCAAGTATGGTAACTCACCCATTGTATTTTCATTTGTAAAAAGCATACATGAGATACCATTTTCTTTTTCATGCTTTCCTCACCATGTATTCTTTTTCTGTGGGGACAGCAATCCAATCACCTAAAAACACTAAAGTTTGTAACAGATAATAAATGTAAAGTAAATGTGGAAGAACTGCAAAAATCTAGAATTTTAGTTATTAAATTCTTTTAAGCTAAAGGAAAAACATGAGACAAGCTTTGAATCTGTCATTTTTAATTTGAAAATATTGAGCTAATAAATTCTAAAGCTATTCTATTAAGGGTTTGAGCAAAATTATAATCATTATATTCTCTCTGAAGGAGCAGAGTATGTAAAAGCCAGTCAATCCATAGCATCCACTCTGATTATGTCAGTTCTAGCACTTTGGTTTCATTATCTAGGGTAATTAATGTGTACTCTATTACAGTTTTCCTTCACATTGGATTATTAACCATCTCTATGACATGCATAAGACTTTAGCTATTTTTTTTTCCTTAAACTCACACTAGGATGATTCCTGGTTTTTTGGCTTCCTATATTTCAAAGTGAACCTTTTCTGAAAGCAAACTTAAAAGTATCTCAGTTTATACTTAAAATATCTCAATTTTAAAAGTACAAATTTTTTAAGAGCGATTATGCCAAGAAACTTGACTTTCAATTTTTGGAATTAAGCCAATGGTTTGATTAGATTTATTGAATAAGGACCTGTGACAAAACAATATTAAATCACATTACTACTGAAATTTTTGATGAAATGCTTAATTGAAAAAAATTAAAGCACCTGAAAATAAACGCTAAAACTCCTCTATGGGTCAGAAATCTAGTTAATGAGAATCAGAGTCCTTCCCCTAAAGGACAGTTATCCTTAAGTAGCTTAACTAAATAATGATCATGGGAATAATACACTGGCCTATAAAAAGGAGTTAATTGCATTTTCTCACCTTCAACTGAGCAGATACACATATAAAATTCACTACTATATTTTTCTGATTGTTTAAGATTCAAGGAACTCAGTAAAAACTTCTGTGTGACTTATATTTGGATGTGATCATTGATGGTTAGGGTGATGTACATTGTGTAATGTGGTCATTTGGAATAGTTTCCTTTAGTGTTCTTCACACTATAATTTTACTTTGATCACGTTAAGAGAATTAAGAAACCCAAAATTTTAGTGAATCACAGAAGTTAGCTTTAAACAGTAACTTCAGCAGCTCAGGGAAGCTAGATTGATAGTAGCACTTTGAATGGCTCTGAGAGATGGAGCCGATCTGATCTGTGCAGAAGAGAGCCGATCGGATCTGTGGGTAGAAATAGGTGTGTGTGGAAGGGAGGAAATGCTGGGTTTGCACAGTGGGCTTGATTTAGTTTCCTCCTGAAATAGGACACAAATGATTAGTAGGGATGTTCATTTTTTTCTCCCAAAGACCATTCTCTCTCATCTGTGTGAGTAATTTGTGTTTTTCTGATTATCTGACCTAGACCTTTTTCTTATGAAACAATATTCCTGGCCTTGCCTTAATACTGAATTTGTGCCTTTTTTCTTTGTATTGCATTACCACTCTCATATACATTATCTGACATGTTACTATGCCCAAATAGCTTTTCTCTTTTCTTTTCCTCAGATTTCTCTACAACTCTTATAGGTACTGGGAAAGTTTGTTGTCTCTGACAGAATTAAAAAAAAAAATGGAGAAAAAGAGAAATGTTATAGGAAGCTTATTTTTCTGGGAAGCTTATTTTTACTCTCCACTATGTCTCTTGCTGCATTAGCTACGCTTTCATTTGTGTTTACCATTATAACTTCAGTTCATTTCAATTAAAATGATCACATTTATTACTGTGTTTTACTAATTTTTCAAAGTCCAGTGCTTGATGTAGTACTTGGCATTTACTAGATAGTCACATGTTTCTTGGTATCTTTGATATTAGAAGGATTGTGGGTACTTAATAATATTGAGAAAATGATGATAATAAAAATGTAAAAATAACAAGTTTTATTTTCATTGATTTCTATGTGTAAGGTAATATGCTAATCACCTTGTACTGATAGATATATATATATATATATTCATTCAAATCTCATTAACAGCTGTAAGAGTTGGGTGCCAATACCAATCTTGCTGATTAGAAAACTGAAACATGGAGAGGTAAAGAAAATCCCCCCAGGTAGTACATCTTGTTAGTGGTTGGATTAGAGCTCCAGTGCCTGTGTTCTTAATCTCTGTAGCAGATAAATGGGTGTGGGTGTGGATAATTGTGATTCTATGATTAATTGCAATGATACATCTCTGTACTAGGCCCATTTGTGGCACAAGGATAAATGATTAGATTTACTTGAAGAGTTAGGGAAGGTTTCCCAGAAAGGGTGAAATATATTGGCAGGCATGAGCCATGGTGGGAGTACTTGGTCTAATTTTCTTTTTGGTACTGCCATTAAGTGTTAGTAAATTAGGCTGACCTTGTGGAAAACTTCACTAAACTCACTTGTTTCTGTTTCCTTATCTGTACGAGAAGGCTTGGATTAAACAATCTATCATCTTAAATATTGTGATTCACAGTGAATTATTTCACTGGAGTGTGTGCCTTGCACACAATGTAAACTCAATAAACATCTGCTGAATTGAATTACTCTGGAATAGAGGGAATGCATTCAGCAGACCATCTTGCCAGCTAGAACCATGATCTGTCTAAACCATTATTCATTCATTATCTCACATAGTTGTTGCACATGAGTGGAATTTGCCTATAGTATCACCCCTTTTGAAATGACTAAATACAGGAACATCATGGTTTATTGTTGTTGAATTATAAATTCGGTTGTTTGAGATTACTTTTTTGCCATTTCTAAGGTGTGTTTCTTACACTGGACTTTTGATTTGCTCAGTCTATTCCTTCACTTGGCAAACTCAGAAGAGTTTCTGAAAAAGTTGACTAAATTGTGTATCATTGGCATATATTAAGTCATAGTAGAGAACAACATATGAACCAATGACTCAATGTCAGGAAGTGAATCTGCAGAGGGCCATAATCTACCCTTTTACCTGTGGGAGAGGAGGCCCATCTCTCATCTATATGATCTTGGAGAGAGGAAACCTTATCATTTTAAACTGCTACTAGAGAAGAGTCATAGCTTCCTTAAAGGCCAATAGAGAAAATCACATTTAAGATCTGTTGATGTTGATACACAATTTCTACAGGGAATTGTGTTTACTCTTGGGTGTAGTGCTATATATTTTTTGTTAGTCAATTTTCTATTTTCAGTATAGTGACATTTAATTCTTTATTCTGATTGCATGCATCTCTTTTAAGTGGAAGATTAACTTATTGATTTAATAACCTTTATTTTTTAATAAATATGTTTTATTGGAGCAACATTAGTTTACAACACTATATAGGTTTCAGGTGTAGAGTTTCTTCAGTAACTGTATATTTGATAATGGAAATTTGGAACTTTTAGCATTAAATATATTTAGCTAAAAATTTCCCTCTAGCCATCTTTAGCTGCTTTCCATACATTTGGATATGTTGTGTTTCATTTTTATTTAGTTTAAATATTTTCTAATACTTCTGTGACCATGAGTTATTTAGCGGTATATTGTTTATTTGCAAATATTTGGATGTTTTCCATATTTTTAAAAAATTTTGATTACTTGTTTATTTCATGGTCAGAGAATATACTTTATATTTAAATTATGTATTGTTTTATGACCCTAATATGCTCTATCTTTGTGATTTCTCCATTGTAAACCTGACTATAGATCCAATGAACTGGGAAAGAATATTGTAAGTCAAAATTGTCCCTTTTATGCCTATAACCTAAAACAGACTGAAAGTTGATCTGTGCTTTTCAGTATGGCAGCCACTAGCCAGAGGTGACTATTAAAGTATAAACTTAATTTAAAAATATATACATTAATTAAATTTAATCTTTAAGTTAAATACATTTAAAATTTAGTTTCTCAGCCTCATTAACCACATTTAAAACACATAATGGTTTTATATGTCTAGTGACTAGGATACTAAATATTTCCATCTTCACTGAATAGTCTATCAGGGAGCACTATTCTAGGTTCACATCCTGACATTAACTTTTAAGATCTCACTATTTTAATAAGATGAGGCATGGAGAAACCAAACTGAGAAGAGGACTAGGGGACTGACCTTCCCCTATAAGGAGCTAAAGTTGCCTACTCTAAGATTTTTTGGGTAATGTTTTTTCCATTAAGGAGTCAGCTAAAAGTCTATGTTGAGGGAAAATATTCCAAAGAGGATTCTACATGGCAAACAAGCAAGAAAAGAAAAACTCCATTTGAATGAAAGAACATTCTCTTGTCTTGTCTTGTCTTCTCTTTTCCATCATGATCATATCATGGCTATGTCTACTCGCATCTTGCATTAGGAGTAGGTGATGTTTGAGGTAGTGCTGGTATGGTGTGACCTTATTTATTTACTTTTTTAATGCAACTTGGGAGAACTACAGGAGCTGAGAATCTAGGTGGAAAGGTTTAATATTTTAATTCTAGGTATTTGTTGTGTGTTTATTTAATGCTGTCTTTCCTACTAGACTGAATTCCATCATGGTATAGAAAGTATCATGTATTATGATTACATTTATCTTCAGGACCCAACAAATGACTGGCATTCAGTAAGCACTCAAATAATATTGTTATTTTGATACTATATTAATCTGTACAAAATGAGTAAATCTGTTCTGTATATAAATAATATTGATTCCTGAGATTTTCCATTACATATATTATCCATTTTTGCATTACCTGAAGTCTGCATCTCAGTTATGTTTTTAAATTGGCCTGGAGGTTCTTCATTGGGGCTACATTGAGCCTTAGGTTAATTCACTTGGGCTTCAGGGACCTATGTGTATGTGATTGTGTTTATTTTTTTCTGGGAAATAGATTCTTAGATTTAATTTAAATTTTTAGAGCGGTCATTGATTGTCTTTCTTCCAGATGTAAAGAACAATTAGATTAGTCAGTGCTAGGAATATTTGAGATGTTATTTTCAGTTTGGTAGCATGTTACAAAGAGTGCTTCCCTGAGAGTTAAGTTTTGTTGCCCTGTTAAAGTTTCTGGTCTGATCAGATCCCAAGTTTATCATATATGAAAAAATTAAAGATAATGAAAGATGATCTCTATGGGTCTTTATAATTCAAGAATTCTTATATTCTATTGCTCAAGTCTTTGATCTCCCAGTAAGCTAGTGGAATCTTGTGTTGTTAATTTGAAGCAAATCTGTTAAATGAAATTAAAGTTCAGTTTCTGTATGACTTTAGATCATTATTTGTCACACTTTAAAGTTATTTATCAACTTGTATTTCTTTAGGTAATTGTTTATTTCCCCTATGTACACTTCAACTGAAGAGATAGTTTGTTTCTAACCTCTTTGTTCTATCAAAAATGCTTTTGAATTAAAAGTCTTATTTCCATGGTTTTTGGACTTGGTATAGATTAGTGGTTCTCAAATTGTGGTCCAGTGACCCTTAAAAGTTTGAGCTCTCTGTGGGAGTGGGAGAGTTGTGAAATCAAAATCATCTTCATAATAATATTAAAATCTTATTTGCTTCTTTCCATTCAATCTTTTGCAAATATGTAAGGTAATCAAAACAGATCAAATTTTCTCTTTATTAGTCAGATATTAGAAAGTCACAAAAAATGTTAAAGCTACTCTTCTGACAATGTTTTTGGGTAAATATTGTTATTTTTCATAAAAATATGTAACTTATATTGACATGCGATGGCTTTATTATTGCTTGATAAATAACTATTTTAAAATACTCTTCAATTTTTAACACAGTAATTATCAATAGCTATAATCTACATAAAAAGTAGTTCTTTGGGATTCTCCAAAGTTTGTAAGAGTATAAAGAGGCCCATAATAAAGGAAGTTGAGGAACTATAGTCAAGTGACAGGAACATTCTCACTCCAAATATTTACTACTCATATTGTCCTTTAGAGGAGATGGGTAGGGTCTCCCTGGTGGTGCAAGGGGTTAAGTCACAATACTATGAAACTATCATCAGCCACTGCAATATGAATTTGGTCCCTTGTCAGGGATGTGACCCGCATGGTGCAGCAGACCTCACCTGCCTTGTCTAGTGCTTCCCTCAGCATTGTGTTTCTGTCAGTCTGCCTGTTCTGCTCTCTACTCTGTCTCTTGTGAATCCTCTCAGTACCCACACCTCTAGCCTGTACCCCAGTTCTTGTATGCATAAATAAATCTTAAAAAAATAGAGGATATGAGTAGGTATAGCATGACCTTGATGGCTCTTGGCCTCAATACTTGAGTTTTGAAAAGATTAGATGTAATCTAATCTAATTTATCACAGTCAAGTTAGCAGAGAAGGGATCCAAGAGGGGTCCTTGCCTGGACTTGCTGGAAACTTACCTTGCAACTCTTAGCAGACACTCTCCCCTGACTGCCAGTCTTCTTTCCAAGAAATGAATGGGTTCATTTTAAAAACCCAGAATAGGATTCAGATCATCAAGTAGCTGGCCATGGCATATAGAACACTGCAAAATAAGGTATCACCTTTTTAGGACAATTACTAGCCCCAAGAGTTTATATACCATGAACTTCTATAGAAGACTGCTTCATGCACTGATCTCCCCACTCCTGCACCCTCCAGTAGCAGTTTGTCTCCAGAGATTGTTTCTCTGAGAAGGAAATATACCTAGTCTTTTAAAAAAAATGCTTCATTGAAGACTATTTGAGCCATTTTTATGTAATCATCATTTTAAGATAAAAAAAAAAAAAACCCAAGCCACAACATTCCTACAAGGTTTCCTGCCAGGCCAGCCCATCTATAAGCAATTACTTTTGGGTTCTGAGTACTAGCAATACCCAAGGGCTTGTTGGAAGCAACATTTCTATTATTGTTAATGATGAAAATGTTTGGCTAGGGAGTATATCCATTTTCCTCTTTGTCATTTATAATCGATTACTCACGGTAACCCTAAGTGGAGAGTATATTTTTATGACAGTTATGCTTCAGCCAAGAGAACGAAAATCCTGAGTTATTGGTTATTAAATTTTGCCTATCTATAACCTGCCCATTTTCAAGGCAACTGTGAAGGTAAAAGGTATTTTTAAGAAATCATTTAGTTTCTCTGTCAAATTATTTTTACTGTACTTTAAAATAAATGAGAGAAAAATATGGCAAAAGAGTGTTAATACAAGATATTGGAAACTCAAAGCTGTAATGTGTTAGATGTATGTA
Source organism: Galemys pyrenaicus (assembly GCA_019455555.1). Taxonomy (NCBI): domain Eukaryota; kingdom Metazoa; phylum Chordata; class Mammalia; order Eulipotyphla; family Talpidae; genus Galemys; species Galemys pyrenaicus. The sequence continues at coordinate 4,112,535 of JAGFMF010012279.1, forward strand.
CATACATTATATACACATATATGTATGAATATAGCACATTAAGCTATGATTTTGAAAATTAGACATGTTTTTAGCAACATTGCTTTCTTTTAGAGGTATGCTTGAGTAAAGTACAGAAACATGCTTTTTCTGTATTTTTCAAAAATATGAAGGGAAGATTTGAAAAATTAATGTTTTCATTGCTTTGTTGGTATTATGTCTCAAGATTTTGAACTTAATGAATCAGAAAAAAATTTTTTTCTGGAGAAAAGATGATCAATAACACATGAATCTCAGAGTATAAGAAAACAAAGTGAAAAAACAAGAGGTAAAACCAAATACAAGAGATGAATGCTGGAATACGGCACCTAGTGATGAAGATGTTTTGGGTGGTTTGAGAAGAATATGAAGGAAATGGAGATGTATAATGTAACATTGGAGATCATCACTTTAACATAGGTCACAGAATTACCTGAAGTTTTGGAAGTTTGAAAGTTGATAACAAGAAAACCTTGAAAATTAAGTGTTGACAGACACTCCCCTCCCTGTCACTTATAGGGTGCTTGGTCCACATCATTCCCTGTCCTATGTGTGAGGTGGTGACACTGGTTGTCCCTGCTCTGCTGTAGCACCTGTCTCTCTCTCCATGCCTGTTGGCTTGTCTGTTTCTGTTCCTCTGAACCCCAAGTGGAAGGGGATTTGGTTAGGGACTTAGCCCTTATGAACCTTGACCTTGATGCCGCGTTGTACTCCCCAGTGTCTCTGGGATTCTAACAAACCTCCTCTTTTCAGGCAAAACGTTAAGTGTTGAATTAGTTTGGTGAAAAGTTGACTTTTTTGAAATGAGATTGAATGTGAGGGCAGCTCTGGTGGTCACAGACGTGACAGCATGTCCACGGGACACACCGAGACACGAGTCGCAGAGCGGGTTTGCAAGGCAAGACAGTGCTGCCCGGTGAGCAGCCCTCTTGCTATTTATTGCCAATAGGACATAAGTGTGATTGAGCATATGACAATGGTAGGGGAAGCAGCGTCCAGGGAGACATCTTCTGTGGGAACAGGACTTCAAAGGAATCAAAGGCGGTAATTCTATAGGGAACAGGGGAGGACATGTTGGCCTTGCATGCAGGGAGTACTTTCTGTGCAGATGCTTGGAATAATTTTGAGCTACTCCCAGACCATCTTGGACGCTAACCACATACTCAGTTGCTAAATACCTAGGTTTCCCCAGCCGCCTATGATGTAGGCCATTTTCCTGAGGCAGTCAAGTGGGAGTGCCTGGTCCAAGTATTTCACACACATGTAGGTGCACAGAGGCCATAGGTGGGAGAGAGGCATCCAACCTTGTTGATACTCTGTTGGGTCAGAACATTTATTTCAATATGGTTATGTTAAAAAAAGAGAAAAAACAAAACCATTTTATGTACAGAAAAAAATCTGGGAGAAAAAAATATTAGGGATATTTGAATGCAATCCTGAATAATTATGTTACTGGTTTTGGAAAATCAGTCCTATTTCTCTAAGGCCTTTTTCGTTTGTTTGTTTTGTTTTAATGAAGTGCCATTGTGTTACATCCTTGTTAGGTTTTGGCAGTATAGGTTTTTCTCCCTGCAGATGTGCTCCTGGTAGCTTTCCTATAACCAAGGGACCCATAGTTCTCCACCATTATGCTTATCTCCCAAATTCCTACCCCTCTTCCTCTCCTTCTCTCTTCCTGGATATCTCAGATCTATGATCAATTTTCAAAGGTGGGTTTTAAAGTTTTTAAGACCTTTGTTTCTAACTCTCCCTCCTCTCTCACTCCATTATTGTTCTTGTGTCATTATCAGAACTTACTTGGAATATGACACTTGTTGACCAGTCATCACTAAAATTCAGTTATAAGCTTTTATAAGGAACAGGACCCCCTGTGAGAAACCATAACAAAATAACAAAACATATATCTATATAATTGTTATGATTGTTAAAATAATTGTTATGTTAATTGTTTCACATGTATAATTGTCTTTTTACAGAAATATAATTCTGAGATACTACCAATGTTACCTAATTTAATCCTGACTAAACAGGACTAAAAATTACAACTTGAGAAAAGCAGTCTCCAGAAACTTGGAGAAAATTTTGGAAGGTAACCTTGTCAAGATATGATAAATAGAAACGAAATGTTTAAAACAATTTTTTTAATTGTACAATCATAGTGATCTCAGGAAGGAAGTTGAGGAGATGCTGAAAGAGATCAGTGTATCTATATAGAGAACTCTTTGAGTCAAACATAAAAAAGATCACATACAAAAGAGGCATGTGCCAAGGACAAACACAAAAGAGTGGCCTCTATCTAAAGAACAGGGTCAGGAAGGTGAAAGTCCTGGAAGACTTTGTGAGAAATGCTAATGATTACAAAAGTCCTGAAATCCTTGTTTGGAGCAAGGTGAAAAACAAGACAGACACTGATAAACTCACAGACAATACTATAATGTTAAGGGCTGACAGAGAGACAGCAGAGCTTTCTTATTTCTGCTCTGCCTTCATATTCTCGATTAAAGTTGAATATTTATTTAGCATCAAGTTAATGAACATGGAGTTATTTAAGTTTATGGTTTGGTGCTCAAGTGTTTACAATGACTATAAAAGTATTATTAACTGAATTAGTCCAGTTAAGTGTTTCACATGTGCTAATACTTAGTTGGAGTCCTCTCACCCACCGAGGAGCAATAACTGTTGTTCGTCACACACAGAATTCATTGTAAAGAGTATTCTAAGCATCACATTCTTCATCTGATTGATCAGAACGCCTTTAGCTTTCTCTTTAACATATATCTACAATACTTAACAGTTCTTTGTCTGCCTATGGCCACCACTCTAGTTCCAACTACCATTGAGTTTCACTTGAACCCTTGCTTATTTATACAATTCCCCCCTCACTCTGCCCTCATCCCTCCCCCCCCAACATACACATTGTTCTTACAGCAGCCAGGACAAAAATCCCAAACTATAAATCAAATTATTTCTCTTCTCCATTTAAAAACCTCCAGTGGGACATAGAGACTTATACACAAGGACAGAAAGGTTGCGGATCACCTTATTCTTCTACTGGTGTTTCCTTGACTGTGGCTTTACGCTGCCAGTCTGAAATCTTATTTAACATCTTTTTCATTTGTTTCACTACTGCTCTACCAATATTGATGCCAATGATTCACCACAGGCTCTGGGGACCTTGCCAAAACTTGATCTCCTGATCTGATCTTTTTGCAAAGGAAAGTGAATTTCTATATGATCTCTTCATTTACAAAATGCAACATCATGATGATACTGTGCCAACTTCCACCCCACCCTTTTGTAGATTCCTTTAAAGTTTAAAAGTTAACATTATCATGGCTTGATGTATGTGACCCATTTGATTAAAAAGGTTGACTGCAATAATGATGAAAGTATGGTATATTTTAATATCTCAATGGTCATTTAAATTTTATTTCTGGATATAAACTTGGCAATGTTCTCTGATTTTCCTTGTTTACTTAATGTAAAAGGTAATTTTACCATCTCTTTAAGTTGTACTCAATTTAGAAATTAGAGAACCCTTCCTTCAATAGTAATTAAAACCATAAACTTGTTTAAAGTCAGATCTTTAAAACTCCATGAGCTAGACCCACGTCAACAGGCCATCTTTTTTTCCTACTCCTATGTCATCTGAGTAAACAAAGTTTTAGGCTCTTCTAGGGTGGGCATATAGAGAGGGGAGGGGAAAATTCTGCCCTCTCATCATTAGCATTAATGATAGACCCCTGTGGTCCTGCACTCATACCTGATGGCGGCACCTGGAGTAGGGTGTGGGCCTGTGTAGGTGAGTGCACCTGAGCCAAGAGACTGGGAATAAAAAGGCAGCATCATGGGGATGCCAGTAGAAGTAGTAGCAGCAAAAGCAGCAGCAGGAGAAGCAGAGGGCAGAGAGCCCAGATAGAGTGAAGATTTGCTGGGAGCTAGGAGGCCTGCAAACCTCCAGGACCCCCTTGGCCCCCCTGTCTGCCTTGTACCCAGTCACCCCACTACAAATGATGTAGAAGGACTTTAACGGCAGGAAGGGGTACAGGGCAGGTTCAGGATGGTTCTAGCAGACGAGGTAAAAGAAGGCGTCTTGGAGCCCTCGGTGGCTTTTATGCTTTTTATTGTAAGAGGTGGCATCAGGTACATGGCAGGCAGGAGTGTCAGGGGGGCCAGGAGACTGGCAGGCCTCCCAGCCCCCGGGGCATCTCACCCTCTTGGCTGCCTTGCTGCTCTCATCTCATTCTGCTGCTTTTGCTGCTCCACTGCTCTTGCTGCTTGTTGGTTGGTACTTGCTGCTGCTGACTGGTACTGGCATCCTCATGACACCGCCCATATAAGCCCATGTCCAAACTCAGGTGCGCCCACTTGCGCATGCCCACCTAGGCTTGCGTGCAGCACTGCAGGTGTCCATCATTATATTAATGGCCAGAGAGCGGAAAAGCCTGAGACTTCTCAGACCCTACAAGGACCAATAAAATTCTGAAGAGGCCACCGAAGATTCCAGGACTCCTCCTTTACTTGTCTGCCCAGATCACAGAGAACCTGCCCTGTGCCCTCCTGCCATTACATGGTTTCAAAATATGACCAAAACTTCTTTGCTGCTCTTCCCAGCCAGAGTAGGGTATATATCTAATACTTTAGCACTTAGGTAGGTTTGTGACCATTTTGATCAAGAGTATAGCAGGAGTGAGGTCCAAAACACCACCGGCCATTTGTGTCCTCCCAGCTGAGGGCACAGATCTTATCAAAGAGAAATCAGCCATCCCCACTGTGTTTTGTCTGACTGCCTAACCCACAGACACCAGGAGCCTATTAAGGTTGCCATGGTGCTCTGTCACTTAGTTCACAGTGACCTGACACATAGAAGTAGATAACTAGTCAGCAGGAAGGAATTTTCTTACTTGTGTTGAACTTGTTACTTAAGGTAATATTGTTGTGGTCTTTGGGTCTGGTCAGTGTTTAAAAATGAGACTTAAGACTTTTATAGAGGTTCCCAATAGATACTTGTAGTGCCAATAAGGGCACAGAGCAAGTTCTCAAGGATTTGGGCAGACAGGTAAAGGAGAAGTCCTGGAGCTCTTGGTGGCTTTTTTGGTTTTTATTGCATCATTATCTCAGAGGTGACCAGGTACATGGCAGACAGGGGTGCCGGGGGGCCAGGAGGCCTGCCAGCTTCCTAGCCCCTGGTTCATCTCACTCTTTCGGCTGCTTTGCTGCTGCTTCTCTGTTTTCCTGTTCTGCTGGCATCCTGTTCCACTGGCATCCTCGTGATGCCGCCCATATATGCCCATGTCCAAACCCAGGTGTGCCCACTTGCACATGCCCACCCAGGCATGTGTGCAGAACTGCAGGTGTCCATCACTGCACTAATGGCGGGAGGGTGGAAAAGCCTGATGCTTTTCTCTGACCCTACAATACTGTGTAGAGATAATTCCTGTGATTTGAGAAGAGGGTGGAACTCCCAGTACAGCCATCTCCAACGAAGTCTACCACACAGAAGTCCCACTTCTGCTGTTTCCTTTTTGTGACCTTTTTGCTGGAGTGGGTGGAAGGCTCATGAGTAAAGAATGCGAGAAGAAGGACATGGCTGTTGAAACTTTCCTTATAAATTCCTTTTAATAAAGTTTACCCTCTTCTAAGTACAGACACTTCTGTTGAAATCAAGAGTCTCATTTTAATATCATGTTAAATATAATATGATTTAATTTTACCTACAGGATTCATTGGTAACCTTGTATTTATAGAATCATTATTGATCTGCAAGATCATTTGGAATGTTCAATTATACTTGATGTAATATAATTTCTGCCATAGTTATATTTGACAATTTGAGGATCTTTGAAAGACATGGGTTTAGGTGACATTTCTGGCAAATTTGAGACTCACCTTATATCTTTGGCCATGTACAAAAATAACAATTTTGAATCACTGTTCTTTCTTCTCTATATGACCTGGCCTGTCTAGCAGTGCCATTAAAGATGAGGTGTGTCATCACGGGCAATTGATTAGTGAGTCCAGTGTTTAGAGTCAGGGCCATTCCTACTGTCACTTCTGTAACTTGTTTGAGTGGTCATAAATAATAGCACCTGGCCCAGTGCCTGGACTTTAGCAGGTGCTCAATATACATTTGTTTAATCGGTTATCAGTGAGGGTTTTAGAGCAGAGCTAGGCAAACTTTCCATAAAGGGCCAGCTTTAAATATTTCAGATTTTGTGGGCTATGTATTTTTTTTGATGTTACAACTATTCAATTCTTGTGAGTTAGTATGAATAGACTCAAACGATATACTGATGCATGTGTGGCTATACTCCAGTAAAACTTTATTTACAAAACTAGGTGTGGGCTAGTTTGACTCAGGAACCAGGCCCTCCTTTAGAGCCAGACAAATCTTGGTTTTCTTATCCAGTTCTGTACTGTGTACTGGCCTTGTCGTTGGAGTCTTAACAAATAATTTAATTTATCTGTGCATAGTTTTTATTATCTGTAAGGTGAGGTGAAATTGTTTCTTCTTAGAAGAAATGTGTCTCGTATAAGGATTATACGAGACACAGACATGAGGCAGTTAGTACAACTTCGAGGATGTCCATAATATTCAGGAAAATTGTTGCTATGTCATCATTACCCCATCTTCCCTCAAAACCATGAAGTAAGACTGTTTCTGAGACCATACGCCCATATTTACTGCTTTTCCTAGAATTAATCTTGCTCCTTAGGAGTGGGAAATGCTCTTCCGCATATACTTCTGGTCTGCCTGTGTTACCACTTTTCTTAAATTTTAATGAGGCATCACCTTTTTAAAATACTGTCAGAAACCCTTACACCTGTGAGACTATATATCAAATTCTCTCTCCTTTGTCCTGTCCAAAAGTTTTCCCATTTTGCTTTCATATTTTGAACTCTTAGTTTTTCAGTTCACACTTTATCCACCCCTCTTTTTAAAGCATACTATGACTTTATTAATTAAAAACACTAGAATTTTCCTAGATGACTATAGAATAAAGGAGAAATTTCATATCCTGGCATTCAAGATACTATATTTAATTACAACCTGCTTTCCAAGGTTTACCTCATGTTTTCACTCCTATGGTCTGAACTTCCTCATTCAGATTTCCAACATCTGCCTTATCACCTGAAAGTGTCATTTTTTTCTTGTGATTTTATTTTTGTTTTTTGGATTCATAATTATAATTAGTTAATATATAAATCTCTCTCCAGAAAAATTATGAGGCTCTTAAAGGTAGGGGCTGTTTTTATCTTCAAATTAATGAACTGTCAAAAAGGTAAAATGAAATGGTTAATTGCAATAATCTCCTTGGGAGAAGGTCTCTTGTAACATATTACAATAACTACTACAATTGTCCTCTTACTCTACTAGAATCTCATTTTCTTAAGTCAGAGTTGAATTTTAAGTGATAGGATGAAAACCATAGAATTTTTATATCCTAGGAGGAAATGTTACATATATAGGTTGAGTTAATACATCTAAAAAATTTAACTAATCTTTATAATACTGGTGGAATTTCATTCCCATTTCCTATGTTCTGTGCAAATATATTATAATACTTCTCAGACATTGTAATTATTGCTCACTTATTTTTTTCTACTAGATTTGGAAGTCTTTAAGGATCATGTTTTATAGTGTCGTAGTAAGTACTCAAAACATATTGTTGAATAAATGGATGGATGAATGGATGGTTAAGTCCCCAATATCCCTTTTAATTAAATCTATTAAAATCACAGTGTTTAGTTAATATGTTGAAATTTCTATCTGCTTCTAAGTGTTAAACAAGTGAAAAAAGGAGCTATTTAAGATGACAAATATCTTCAACATTGCTTCATATTATGAATAGCATTAAAAAAATCCTGGAAATGAAACATAAAAGCAATTAAGGAAAGCAAATTGACGTGAAGGGTTGAATCACTAAAGAAATAATGGGGGAATTATTTTATGTGTTTAGATGTTTAATGCATAAATGTCAGTCAGTGTCATAGCTTACCATTCTGCTCAATTTGGAACACTTGAGATGGTGAGAAGTCCAAGACAGACAGATGCACTACTGATGTGATGTTTCAGAATGATGTTCTCAGATTAGCCAAATGTGAAACTTTAATTATGATTAACCCTGTTGATTTCATACTTGAGAAAAGTAGCACATGCCTGAGACATGTCAATTCAAAATCTAGTTGCCTTTTTTACCCCTGTGAAATGTTAAATGCAGTCCAATACATAAAGTACTACTTTTGGTCATAATATGTGGTTCTGTAGCCTGTGTCTTTAATAATTCTGTTTTTCCTTTAGTAAGTCACAGATACACAGTGATTGAAATGATATCATCAGTTCAAGAATTTTAAATGCTTATTGTATTTTTCTGGCATAGGTATATCAATAAATATGTTTATAAAATTTGTGATTAAGATTTTAAGCAACTTGCCAAATATATTTTTACTCTTTTGTTCTTTACTAAAGATTGTCCTTCTCCAAGTTGAGAAAGTTAGACTTTCTAAGTCACATATTTTTGGTCATTCTTGGAGAATAAATGGGGAAGAGAGTTAATCGACTATGGTAGAGGATTATGGCTACTTTGGTAGTAGGTGGGTGCGATAATATGCATCTAAAGCGGTATGAGCCAAACTTGTTTATTGTTTTGTAGCTGTTAGCTGAATAAAAACAGTGATGGAAGAAAAATTTATGTAAAAATAAAAGGATTTGATTTAAAAAAAAAGAATTCCAAAAACATATCATTTTAGATATCAAATGGTACTCATTGGAAATTTTAAAAAAGACAAAAACCACATGTGAGCCAAAATTCTTTGATGAACAAGCATGCTGGAGAAATTTCAATAAAACATTCCTTATGAGAAAGTCATATAAATAATTAACATAGATAAACAAGGCAGAGACTTGCAAACTGAATCTTTTATGGAACTCATGTGTCTCACTCACCAATTAAGTGCTCTGCTAAATTGCATGTGGTTTTCTGAAACACAGAAGCACTGAAACATTATTCATTCCCTAAAGAACCTAGAGATATCACCACTGTCTTCTAGGTAGATCCACGGAGGTGGTTGATATCAGGATTGTGGAAGTAAAATTCCAAGTCAAGAGTTGAGATGGGGTGAGCAGAGTGGGCGAGAGAAAATGCCATGGAAGCTGGCTAGTGCACAGTGCTTTATTTGTCAAACATTCACTTTAATTTTTAATGATGTACATTCTTAATTTTTCTTCCTTCAGGTGTGGCCACTATACCTGTACAACTACCAAAGCACCTGAAATCTCCACCATAGCTCATTGTGCTTCCCTCACCTGTTCTCCTACTTCCTTCTCTCCTCCACTTCCTTCCCACCTCCTAAAAAACTCACTTTTTGATCCTTCCCCTATCTTAACAATTATAGTTTCTTTTTAAGTACTGTAGGGACTTAAGTAGGGATATGAAGCTGTTTTTTAAGGGTTCTTAAGGAGTTAACATAAACAACAAACTAGAGACAAGACACTTGGAATTACTAGTACTAGACTAAGTAGGTACTTGCTCTAAGCATGTTTCCATGAAAACAACATAAACAACCTATTTTTCTCAATTAAGTGGCTAAAGTTTTTCTCCTCTCAAATTCAACCTTGTTTTGTAATGGTTGCTGTAAAAAGGATTAGTATACATGTTTTGAGAAAATAATGATGTTTAGTTGTATAAGGAGCTGCAGATAAATTATAGCTGAACTAGAAAAAACAAGCATTGAAGCTAGCTAAAGAAAATGATGTGATCATGGTATCTCCCCTGCCAGGTAAGTAAAATGTTAAAAAAAAAATAAAATAAAATACATCAAGTTATGCCATTAATTTAAAAAAAAAAAGAAAATGATGTGAAAGTTGCAATTTTCTTTGGTCTTTTTCGATTTCCAGTTCACATACTCCATACTACTTCATACTTCATACTACATACTGCATACTACTTCAATGTATGCAATGTGTATCCCTTTTTGTATTCTTGTAGATGATGTATTTTATTATGTTATATAGTTTATTCAATTAATTTATTTTTTGAGATTTATTTATGTGTACAGGAACTGGGGTATAGGCCAGAGTTGTGGGGAGAGGATTCAATGGAGACAGAGTAGGGAGTAGAACAGGTGGATCTACTGAAATACACTGCAGAGGGAGCAGCAAGTGAGACAGGAGAGGTCTGTTGTGCCATTTGTGGATTAGCTCCTTGGCTGGTGATAGAACTCATGCGACAGTGGTTGGCGATGGCTTGATAGTGCTGAGACTTTAACTCCTGCACCGTGGGGAGGCCCTGTTATATACTTTAATTTGTGTAAATTAAAATACAAAATGTGGCACACTGTATACTAGATCTTATTTGTTTTAATGTTTATTTCACTTATAGGATGTTTTAAGGATCCAGCTAATTGTTATGTGTGCTCTAGTCTCATCTTTACTGCTATGTTTACTCAAAAGTGGACCTCAGTTCAAACCTTTCCAAGTTAAGGTTTTCAACAAAGAACTCCTAAGAACACCTTAAGAACTCCTAAAGGAAAAAAAAAAAAAAAAAGAACTCCTAAAGGATGAAGAAAGTAAACTTACATGCTAATAGTAAGTCTCCCAGTTGAAGCTCAAAGCTCTAGGCCCAGATTCTCTGTTTCTCTGAAACAATTTGATTTGTCATTTAAAAAATTACATATTTTGCAATCAGTTTTACAGTTTACCTGTGATGGTTTAGATAAATTTTTTTGAATTGAAATTAAATTGCTTAATTTTCAGTAAATCAATGAAATTGAAACTCCCACAAGATGCACAATCTTCTTTTCCCTGTGAGTTTCCATATTCTGCACACTGCCATGTATTTCAAATCTGAGACGTATGGTCTTAATCTAAAATAAGCAGCTTCTAAAAATGGGATTTCAGGCAAAAATTTGCTTAAGCGGCAGAGAGTAATACTTATTAAGAAAGGCAGTCCTGATAAATATACTTAGGATTGAAAACTTGAAGTATGTCATTTCCTACCGGAAACTGCTGAATCTCTTGCCCTCTGCTCCAATTCAACCATAATAATATAGAAAAACTAAATGTGCGCTCTTTGAAAGACACCAAGCCTTCAGGAGTTTTGCTGTGAGGTACCTAGAGAGTGGCACTGAAATATATCTTATTGTGAGGTTCAGCAAACCTCTCCTTCATTTCCCTTAACAGTTCCCCAGGTCACAACCATCACTTCCTACCACTTCAGTGGCTTCCCTCAACCACTTCTTGCCAGACATTCTAGCACTTTCACTGTATTTCTGCTTTTATGCTCTTGCAAATATTATCTTAAGCCTTCCTGTTCTCTTTTACTGTTATTCTTTGTGGTTCAGGTCAAGGCTTTTCTATTCTTTCGTGCTTTCTTGGATTTCATTCATCATTGTGTTTCTCTGAATTCCCTTGTTACTTAAAGTCTCCTTAGCTGCCCTTTTTATGTATTCTCATTTCATGTGTGTTTATCTTGATTGTAAGCTCCCTGTGGGGAGGGATTCTATATATTTCATAAAATCTCCCTTGGTATCTTGCACAGACGTGGGCATATGGTAGATTTTCAGCAGATAGTGTTTACTGAATTGACTTATCTGAGAAGAATGGTTGTACATTTTAATTGTACGTGCGCTAAGCCTTACCACTCAAAGTATATTACAGGACAAAAGCATGGGCATTTGGAGGAACTTAAAATACAGAATCTGAGTTCCATCCCAGACTCACTGAATCAGAACCTGCACCCAGATCTCCTTGGTAACTCATATGCATATTAAAGTGTTATAGTTCTTAGGTGTTAGTGATTAACAATTCTACAAATATTCAAATGTCAGTTTTAATAAATGTTATCTAAAATTTAGAGAATTTAAACAACCAGAAGAAATTCCAAAATATTTTTTTTAAACATACTATCTAGATTCTACCCTTGGACTAACACTGACCCACCTGCTGCTTTTGTACAGTCTGAGCTAAGAATATTTTTACTTTTTTTTAAATGATTGAAAAAAATAACTGAAGAAGCTATTTCATGACACATATCATATAAAATGAAATGTTGGTATCCGTAAGTAAAGTTTTATTGGAACATAGCCATATCTGTTTGTTTATGTAATGTCCGTGGCTGATTTTGTGCTCCAAAATCACAGTAGAGAAATTGCAGTCCATGCCTTATAACCTGCAAAGCTGAACCTATATGCTTTCTGGTCCTTCCCAGAAAGTTTGCTGGCCTCTGGTCTAGATTCATGATGCTTGTTTATTTGGAAGATGTTTCACATAGATTCTAGTTAAACTTGTAGAAAAACATCTATAAACTATACATTTGTTGCCTTTAATATCCTATGTATATGCAATGTGGAGGGAGTTGCACAGCCGCATGATAAAATTACATGCTGTGAAAAAAATTATTTTGAAATGTCACAGGATTATTATTTTGTGAGATAAAGCCTTTCTTTTCTAACCAGTCACAGGAAGTAAGAAAAATACAAGTGCTTGAAAATAACCAGTATGTCATTGTCATTTGGAACTCAATAAGCTATTACAGTTTTGTCAGGTCCAATCTCTAAGGAGGTGAATGAGAATATATATCTTGGGCAATCTGACCCCGATCAACATCATGCATCGTGGTTGCTCTGACATCTGAAGAGCAATTCTGCTCTGTCAACTTGGAGACTTGAAGTTGCTGGTAAAGGTCACTCATTCCTTCACCTTTAGCTACTGGATATCAGATTGAAATTAAAGTGAGGGGGTAGAGAGCTGTCCTACATCTTCTGTCAAATTAGCCTAATCCTCATTAAGTTGGACTGCTAATTCAGCATGTTCGAAGGGCTCCTGACACCATGAGAAATGACTGAAAAGACTTAGAGGATGTGAAGCTTTTGGGTCTGAGTCAGTTACTCTTGATACGTCCTGGTGCTTAGAGGGTGATTGTGTTCTTAGCTGCCTGCAGGATCACTGTACATCTTTGTATTTTAGGAATATAGAATGGCAGCCAAGTTGATTGACTGAATAAAACATAAGGCAGGAGAAATCCAACAGCTGCCTGAAGTACTTGTGCTCTTACCCATCACATGTGAGATTTGTTGGAGCAAATGACTGATACTGTAAAAATAAATGCAATGTAAAAGGCAATAAATTACCAGTGGTTGAACCCTTGAAGGTAACAAACAAAATACCACCAGAAAGAACTAATTGCTGTGTTTTAAGCGCCTACTTAAAAATACTCATTTTGAAAAGCGGTATTGTTTGGTTGACAGCTTGCTGGATGACAATCAGAAAAGAATGAGTTATGCTCTTCTCACTAGTAAAATACTTTTCAAGCCACTCCACTTCTTGGTAATTCACATTATTTGCTGAATAAAATAGACTGTGAATACCTGACTTTTTATAAAAACAAAATTCCATGATGATAAACAGCAACCACAGCATTTGGGTTACTTTAGATGAAAGGCTAGAAATTTAATCAGCCATATAAACAAAAGCACCCAGAAATAAAAATGGAAATCCTCAACAATCTCATTTTCCCTTTGAATCTGTTTTTGGTGATGGTGGTGGGAATTAATGTGAGTAAAGAAAGGAGAGCTGTCTGTTGATATATGCCAGGCTTGAAGCACACCCAGGCAGTGAACATAACCCAGGTGTTCCCAGAACTCACCAAACTGGTGTTAGACTTGGGACCATAGAAATAACAGGCTGGACATTATTTCTTCCTCCACCCAACCTTTCATAGAGAAGTTTGAGGCAAAGAAAATGTCCTTAGCCTATTATCACTGTCTTGTCTAGTGTTGTTGCTCTCTGACTCTCCCTAGGGCCTTGGAGTGCTGTTACTAATAGGTCAGGAACCAAGACTGATTTACTGCAGACCTCAAAGTGCCCAAATTGTGCAGGTCCTTGGTGAAATAAGAGGGGGTATCTCTCTCCTCACTGTTAGACTACTTCAGCAGCTCCAATATGGTACTCTTGTTCATTAATACTTGCAATGTGAAAAAATGCAATTCTAACACAAGAGATTCTTTTCTCTTTTAACTATAACCCAGGCATGTCTATGGGTTTTGTGCACAGACAGGTTTCATTATTAGGTGCGATGAATCATCACTTCCATGCCTGGCTTTGTTACCAGGTCAGTTTATTATGCTTTCTTCTTTGTTCCCTTGTAATAAGTGACCTTCCATGAGTTTCTTCAGTTCCCATGCAAGTTGACTTTACAGACCTTTTTTTTTAAGTTACAATGCATGCTTAGCAATGATGGTATTAGTTTTCATGCAAACATATCTTGGTTGGATCATCCTTCTGGTCTACTAGATATAATCAGGCATGAAAGACACAACTTTAGCTCAAACGAGGCAGTGTGTATGGGCCAGAGAATTTCCTGCTGCTGTGTATTTGTACATAATTCTTAGATGGAAAGAACAGGATTAGTCTCTCTCTCTGTCAAACCTGGGGAACATCAAATAACATTAAGTTGAAGCTGACAGGAGGTCTATTTGAAGTAGTGGTAGGGAAGACTCTCTATAGTACAGGCACTGTACTATTGTATAACCTGATTTAAAAATTCTCACAACAGTTTGCTCAGTTAAAAAACAAAATAACTCAAGACTGAAAGCTTCATAACTTGCTCAAGTTTAAACAACTAGAGAATTGTGGGATTTTCAACCATTGCTCTATCAGACTTCAGAGTTTGTTCATTACTTAATGTATTTATTGAAATGTTGCATTTATTTTAAAAATTCACTAGAACCCTTTCTATATTTAGATTCTCTTTATATATTTTCCCTCATTGCATTACTGTCAACAACATACTCATTCTGATTTTTTTGCCAGAAACTTCTAACAATTGTCTTTTTCCAGAAGAGTTGTTGCAGCATATTAGCACAATAGAGAAAGAGCCACTATTAAAATAAACAAGTCTAAACAATACTATCATTCTCAACACCTGTAGCTGACAAAAATTAGCGACTCATGTTACTGGAAGGGTAGGCCTGGACATCTGCCATTTTCATTAGTAGAAGATGCTTCTGCCCAGTGACAAATTGGTTCCAGTGTCTTACAACATTCGGCCATCTACCATGTTCAGTCAGGACACCATCAACACTCTTATCAAATCGAGAAATAAGAGAAAGTAATGCCAAAAGAGAACAACGGGGTGTGTGGCCGGGTTCATTGTACTCTGTCTATAGAACAGAGGATCATGTCATAAATATGCTCCTGACAGCGCTCTGCTGAAACTTCAATTATGGAGACAATGCGTACATCGTCAGCATAACTGCTTTGTGTATTCTGGTATTGTTCTATATGTTGTAACAAAGAAAATAAGTAATTGGTGGCTTTTTGTGCCAAGTGCTTTAGCTGCAATTTGGTCGATGTTTTTGAAATTTAATTGTTTCCGTGTTAATAATGTATTTTAGTACATTTTGGTAAACAATACTTTATCAACTAGGGAGACACTAATAGAATGGATGAGACTATTCCATGTGTGATCAACTTTAATATTAGATATTTTTTATATTATTTATCAGGGTCAAATGCATGAAATTAGTTGATGGGGCTGGTGAGGAAAGAGGAGGGATTTATTAAATACAAAAATCAATTTCAAAATTCCAATACTGTATGTATTTGTTTTGGATTATTTCTATTGTTTTTTTTTTAAGATTTATTTATTTATGCATACAAGAGCTGGGGTACAAGCCAGAGTCGCGGGAGGTGAGAAGATTCACCAGACAGAGCGGGGAGCAGAACAGGCAGATGGACTGAAACACACTGCTGAGGGGAGCAGCGGGTGAGGCAGGAGAGATCTGCTGAGCTATGTGGGTACCCTCCCTGGCTGGCGGCAGGGATCGAACTCGTTCTGCAGTGGTTGTGGTTTGCTTAATAGTGCATTGCTTAACCCGCTCCGCCACCAGGGAGGCCCTATTTCTATTGTTATACATAATAATGATATATGTTTTTTCATGGAAAAACTTTTACTTTCTCTAGTTAAAACTAAGTAAAGAAATAAGCTAAGGAAAGCATGTGATGTTAGTGGTTCTCTTACTTGAATATGTATGTACATGTTTAAAGATGACAGGAGATTTTTTATTCCTTTAATACAGAGTGTGATATAGTTTTCATAATTCTTTGATGTCAGAGATAGAAAATATTGGTAACTATTTGATGATCTCTTCTGCTATAGCAATGCAACTTACATTGTTTTATTGATGGAAATTCACATTAAATTATAATTTCCTAATAGTTCATTTCACCAAGAAGAATTTTATTGCACCTCCAAAATGACAAAATATTTAGAAGTTTGCCAAGAAAGTACTCTCAAACTTTGTTACATGTGCTACCTTAAACTATGTGATTTAAAATTTTGTAACCTGTGGTTTACACATAAAAAATATTAATAAAACAAAACATAACTTTGGAATAATTGATAGAAGTACGGCATATAACAGGTTAATCCTGGATGCACTATTTGAAGAAAAAAATATATGCTTGACACTCAAGCTATTAAATATATGATATAATTTAATTATTGCTATTGTGATTTGATTCTGTCAGATGAACTATTGAGACATTAAATTTTCTTTCTCTCTCAATAAGAATGTATTTCATTTTCATTTTACTTTTTAAGAATAGCAGTACAAGGGAAACCTAGAAAGCATATAACTAGGGGTTACAAAAGTAAATGGATTCAAGGACCAGGTAGGTAAGCTAATTGGGGAAAGCTATGTTCTTTACAATAACAGATGGTGAAATCTATAGAGAATGCATTTTTCTGAAACAGCATTTAAACAAAAAGTGCTGGCTTCACCAAACAAAATTCAACCATGGAATATTTTCTCATGGAATTTGGTTTGCACCCCTGCAGAGATTCAATAATTTGTCCTGTAGTTGATCAGGAGCAGAGCAGAAGGTGGCCCTGCTCAATCATTGATTCAGTTATCTTTTTAACATCTATTGAATACCTACTTTGAACAACAGTTTGGGCCAAACAAGTATTCAATAATGAATACTTGAACCTGTAGAAGTAACCCAAGGAACTTTTGTCCTTTCATTCAAATGGTTCAGGATTAATTCCACTAATCTATGTTTTGATAAATTTGAGAATTAATTCATGCAGGTTTTTTATAACTCTATTGCTAGTCTGAGGAGTCATAAACTGGATAGCCTAGTAATCTATATCTTAATGAAATAACATATGTGATATATATGCATTACATAGAGATATGATAACTTTATCAAAAACACAAACATAATAAGGACTATGCTAACGTTCTCTACAAGATGATGATACATCTGTTAGACGTAAAGGAAGAAAAATGTATGTTCTTAATGCACACATAGACACATACACACACACACACACCCATCTGCTCCTAATAAAGTATCTTTAAAAAGACAGCTCAATCTTTCCTTGTAGCACTTCTTTTTTAGTACTCAGATAATCAGACTTGTGAAATAAATTTATGGAGTGCAGATCATGGGGATTAAATTGGCTCTAACCTTTAACAGAGAACTTCAGAAGCAGAAAGCTAAAATGGCTGTAGTAACAGGCACTAAATAAAAATATATGTGACATGGCTGAGTATAACATAATAGGGAATGTTGAGGCCTATAGGGGGCTTGGCAAGTTGCTCAAAGATGATGTTATTCCTTTTTTAAGAAATAAATTTTCTGCTGGCTAAAACAAAACACCTGGATTTGATACCCTTCTTACTTGGTTAAGCCTCATTGTCTTTATTACTGTTCTAAAGCATTAATATTTTAAAAAATGGCCAGTACTTTCCAGTTTTGAAGTAGAAACCAGTAATGAAAGGCACAACTTTATTCCAAAACTTCATCATTTGACACCAAATTCATAATAAACCACCAGAACAGGGTTTTTTTCCTATGGGGATTACTTAATCAATTCAGGTATACCTTACATTTAATAATGTGGAAAAAAGAAAATTATCATCTGCTACACCTAAAATAATTGATACAAAACTTGATACAAAAATTAAGGAAAATCACAAGATCATGTTAATGTTTGCTTGTGGGCAAGAAGAACTTACTATTTAGTAAGCTGGTGTTTCATGTATCCAATTTCAGTGCCCACAGATTTTCTAAAATCAGGGAAAACAGACCTCCTCAATCTGGCATTAAGGATCTTGCATTTTGTAAATGTGGCATCTTGAAACCTTGTTGCTTATAGGCAAGATGAAGAATTATTCATATTACCAAACCTTTTGAAATATAATGTCATATCTCTTTCTGAATCACTTCATGAATGCATTTATACTGCAAAAAATTAGACTGTCTCTTTGCTATAAATTTTCATTTCCTTAGAAAGTATAAAGATCAAAGTATTTCATTTTATAAAACATGCATTAATGAACACTATGGTTATCAAAAAAGATTTTAAACCATTGTGTTCTTGCCCTTGACAACTTAAAAAGGACCACTTTTTATGATGCAGTTCTCACAGGAATCTGGGACACAATCAGTAATTGATTTTGCTGAGAGATCTAATTGTTTGATAAGAACATTATTTCATCCTTTAGAATAGTAACCTTGGGGGAAGAGGTCTTGACCCTTCTCTTACAATCCTGAAGAGATATGTCTCTAGATTGAATAGTACTGCTTGGTTGACTATTTTGAATTAATTGATTGGTCAATTCTGCCAAGTAGCCATTTATCTCTCTATTTTTTTTTCTTTCAGTTGAGTTGTTTTTTGCCTGAGCAGACTGAAGGACTAGGCTTCAGGTAGACAATGCATACATTTTGCCCAGGTGGAAGCAAATAGCAGAATCTTAGAAGCACTTGATCAGAATAATTTCATAAAGTCATGCTTTTTAAGGATATGGAAATTTCCTTTTAAATCCATCCTTAATTTGGAATATCCTAAAATGAATGCCTGTTCACCTTCACATCTCTTGCTATCATCTTCTAGCATCCATGGCATCCCTGGAGGGACTAAGCTGTGATTCCTTTCTACCTCTGCTCAGACATGCTCAGTAGCTTCCCACTGCTTATGAGTCAAAGTCATGATAGGTGAAATCATGAAATGATCTTAAATCTAAAATCCGGTGTTGATTTTCTCATCATCCAGTAGGAATGTCTTTCTTGCACTTTCCATAGTAGCCCATCTAGCTAACTTGCTCTTTGCTGAAATTGCTCTACCTCTGTCTTGGCTTCCATAGTTCATCATGGTTCAGATCTTGGTTCAGATTTTCAATGAATCATTCTGATGGTTAACTCAGTGCACATTCCTGTCTTTTGTATTCATAGAGCTTCTTAGGATTCTTCTGGGGAGGACCTCTTTGTTAGTTTCCACCTCTCCTCCCTGCACTGCCCTAACCACCAGATAACCAATGTAGCCCAGTTTTTCGTGCAGGACTCAGTGTTATGTTCAAACTTCTGTGTATTCACTACGAAAATCTCAGCTAACCGTGTACTCATGTAACTATTTTTCCCTATTGAACTGACTACACTTTATTTTTTTGGCTCAGAATCCTGTGAATATATGTCAATTGTTAGACATCTCCTTATTAGCAATGCCAAAAGACTGTAGAGATGGAAATTCTCTCCTGCCAGAGATAGAAGTCCTCAGGGATACTGGCCTTAAAGTCAGATGCAAGTATTATCACTTCGAGGATAATAAATCTACAGTGATTGTTATCACGAACATGAATGAAATCATTCTCTGAGTTGTTTATGCCTTTGAGACAGTTTGGAGAACAGAAGACTAATGGACGTCTTCAGAAATCAAAGCACATAGGCCATTCAGACATGGAAAAAGTGACTGTTTACTTCAATGTATCATGAAATTTTGATTCAGTGTTAGATGAATTCAGATCTGCAAGAGTTCAGCGATCTTTGTGTTCCATTAGCTTTTTTTTTGTTCTCAAGCATACATGTTTGAGGCTGCACAATGTTTTTTTTGCCTGTCCTGGATCCATGTCCTGTTGAGCACATACTTCAACCTCACTTCATGCCGCATGACTGCTCCTGCTGAATTTAAGTTAATTCACTCAGTTACAGATGGAATTCTCTCTCAAATCTAGTGCCTCACAAAAATTTGATGTCTGGATAGTTAATAAATTGGATTTAAATTGGTCATTACTTACGAAAATGTATATAGGATAACAATATTTTCAGTTTTAAATAAAGCATCTCTAACTTAATTGCGTTCAGATTAACTTGATAATCCAGAAAAGTTAACTACTACTGAAATAACTTGAACCAGGCAGAAATTTCTGTTACTGTGGATACCATTATCTTTGAATAGTAGAAAATTGAGCCCCTGAGCTTTTACTTATTAGGTTTGCACTATAAGGGTAAATGAATTATACTAAGTCGATAGGGTTTTTGTGTGACTTTTAAGAAAGCATTTCCCCCCAATTATTCATAAATTCCAGGCTACCAATATCAGAATGTTTGAAGGCTCACATTAAGAGATTTGGCTATTCTGGGTGTGGGTATATAGGATTTTTGGTTGTGCATTGGAGAAGGTTTCAATTTTCAATTTGGTTTACGTATTCCATATGTGTTTTTTTTTTTTTTTGCTAAAAATCAAGAAATGTAATTATTTAGTTAGGAGAGAATGAAAAGAGTCATGAAATTTAAAATTACCAAGCCATAAATAATTTTGAGGAGTCAAATTCATAATTTAAAAAAAAAACAACAAAAGTATATGCTGGTCTACTTGACATAGAAGCTAGTTTGTTTCTTGAGAAAATGGCACCTTATCCTGAATAAGTAGTTTATATTTGGCCCTCAAAAGCTATTGTATGCTGAGGGGTCTTATCTTGTTGGTGGGTTGAATGTTAAAGGGATACCTCATGATATTTACTATTATTTAGGTTCTATAGAAATATAGAAGGAAGAAGAGCTTGTCCACTAAGGAAGAGTTTATGAAATGATATATAAAAATAAAAGTGCATTGGGAATTGCAACACACTCTAGTTATATGAAGTGTGAATGCTGTTAATGGCATTTTATTAGTTTACTACAACTAGTGCTTATGTTGTTCTCTACAGTTTCTATTATGTTGGCAGAAAAAAATCTATATTCATGATGAGCATAAGCCTGACCTGTTCTTATTTGCATAAAACATGGCACAGAACAAGAATTTGTGAATCAAAATGTTAAAAACTATAAATAAAAACAATCGCAGAGCTGTGACAGATTTGACTAGTCATATATTTATATACATGAAAGTAATAGGCGCATTAGAGGAGCTTTCCAAAGGCGTCTTCCGGCTCATTTCAAGGGGCATTTTCTTCTCTGTGACATCCTCCAAAGACCCTCATCTTGAATCCTCCCCAGCCCACCAGTTTTACAACAACAGATTTTCTAAATAATCCTGTAGTGGTCTCTCTCCTATCCCTATCCTCTTCCTGAAAACGAATGAAAAGGCCATTCCTTTTCAGTGTCTATCAAGACAGGTTTTCTCTGCTCAGTCATTAATGCAAGACTCTAAAAGTTCTTTTTCTTTGACCTTCTCTGCCATTAATACACAGTTTCCCTAAACAGTCTCCTTCTCCTTCCATAGCATCATGACAGTCCATATTCTGATGGTACACCAAAGCTCTCTCTTTTTTTTTTTAAAGATTTATTTTATTTATACATACATAACTGGGGTACAGGCCAGAGGTGCGGGGGGGTAAGAGGATTCACCAGAGACAGAGTGGGGAGCAGAACAGGCAGACTGACTGAAACACTGCTGAGGGGAGCAGTGGGTGCAGCAGGAAAGGTCTGATACGCCATGTGGGTCACTCCTCTGGCTGGCAGCATGGATTGAACTCGTACTGCAGTGACTGTGGTTTGCTTCATAGTGCGTTGCTTACCCCACTGAGCCACCAGGGAGGTCCCCACAGCTGTCTCTTAAGCTCAGACATATAAATCAACAGCTAAAAGGTAGTCTGATGACAGCCCATTTTCCAGAATGCCCCCTTTTCTGTCTATATGTTGAAATTATGGTATCATGTGACCCTATTTTGTATCACAGGAAGTTTGTTCAAGGATGGGTGATTCAAACTTGGCCAATAAATTTAAGTCCTAAGAGTTTTGTATTTTGGACTATCAAGCAACTTCTCAGAAAATTTGGTCCTTGCTCTAAGTTAGGCTTTGGCTTACAGGAATGTTGTGACTGGTTTGGTCTTCACTCTGGACAACTAAGCTTTCTTCATATTGGTAGTAAGGCAGTTTTGCTTTTTTATCATTTGCATGTTCACTAGAGTAGCACTTTAAATGTTCTTCCAGAACCTTTCCTTTGCATTCACAACTTGGCTAACTGGTGCAAGAGACTTACAACCTTTCAACCTGCCTTTCTCACTAAACTTCATTATTTTTGGCTTGTGATTTAGAGTGAGAGCTGTATCACTCTTCCTTTCACTTGAGCACTTGAGTCTGTTTAAAATTATTAATTATCCTCATTTCAATATTGTTGTGTGAGGAGAGCAGAAAAGCCTGAGGAGAAGGTGAGAGATGTGGAAACAGCTGGTCAGAGGCGCTATCAGAACTCACATAACATTGATTAATTAGGTTCACTCTCTTATATGGCAGCTCATGGTGCTTCAAAACAATTACAATAGTAATCTCAAAGATAACTGATCATAGATAATATGATAGTAACACAAATGCTTGAAACACATATGATAATAATGCAAATGTTTGACAGACTGAGAATTACCAAAATGCAGCGGAGACACAAAGTGAGCACATTATTGGAAAAATGGATCTCATAGATTTGCTGGATGTAGGATTGCCACAAACCTTCAATTTGTGAAAAAGACCAGAGTATTCTCAAAACATTATAAACTGAAGGGCAATAAAGTTAGGCATGCCTGCACATTTCTCATAAATTTGCTTCTTTGTTAAAGCTACCTTGATTGAACTATCACTTTTAGCAAAAAAGGACCTGGTTAGTGAAGCATCATGTTGCCCATTGGATATTTGTACCTCTGTACCATTTGCCAGTAATTGTTTTTTCATTTCCCACCTCACCCTCACTTTCAAGCCTGTTTCTCCTTCCATTGCTCAGTAAATGGCATATTTACTTATTTGGTCCATTGAACTGGTCATTATCTTTGACTCTTCCTATTACCTTACTCCATCACATCCAATCAAGTCCTGTTATTGCCCTGTCCACTTACTTTCATTGCCACTCCATATTAGTCCTACCTACAGTTGCTCTATTCCTGCTTCTAGTGATACCATCCTCCAATGAGCTCTTCCTTCAGAGTAATTGCATCTTTGCACTCACAATAATGCCTAATACCTGAGTTTCATATTCAGAATTCTCCACAATCCACTTCACGGTTGTCTCTCCAGTTTTATTTGTTCATATGGTTTGTATGCACGTGCCAAGCTGAAATACACACAGCTCCTCCCTTCTAATCTCACTTTCTGAAGTGTCCTTCCTTTATTCCTTGAGAGCACTGTGACTTATAATTGCCTGCTTACTGCTAATCTGTAAGCATCATGAAGGCAGGACTAATTGTCTGCATTGTATAAAATTGCATTTGAAAACAGTGTCTATCTTGTGATAGGTATGCTGTAAATATTAACTGAACAAATACATTTATTAAGAGAGTGAAATGCTCTTAGGTATGAGTGCAGAGCAAAGAGGCAGAGATTGGAACTTGTAAGTCAAGGACAAAGTCCCTTTTTGTGAACTTAGTGTTGGGAGGAAGGCAAGATTATAACTCTGGGTTTAGTGTTTCGTGAATTATCACTTAGCTGTCTTAATAATCTTGAACATGAAGCTCTTCATGCACTAGTTCATGTTCATCTCTCAGGACAGGCATTGATTCTTTGACATGTAGCCAGTCAGGTAGGATAGATTTTACTGTCTACAGCTGGTGGCATTTTTCTCTGTGCTTTCAATTTTTGGTTCCTTGACATTTTTTGTAGATACTGCTGCTTTGATTTTTCCAGGACACTGCAGTATAAGGACGATTCAAATATTAATAGCTACAACTCTGCACATACTAGAAAAATTAACTACTTAGTTGTATTTATATGAGTCTCTTGAGTCTCAATACTGGGTTCATACTGGAATGATTGGATGGGATGGATGATAAAATAAATGTGGTAGATCATTAGAGATTTATTATTATTGTGCTTGATTTTAAACAACTCAGGCTTAAAAATAAGGTACACAGAGATGTTTGAAAGTAAATAAAACTGGAAATTCTCGACCCTTGACGAGGTTCATAAATCGGGTTATACCTGTTACAAAGAATGAATAATAAATTTGTAACTGATACATTAGCTGAGGTCAGCTTGCCCCTTAGGATTTAGAGAAGACTGACTCTTCCTTTCTTTCTTTGTCTGATGTGATGGAAAATCCATCACTTTTTCTGAGGTTTACTTTGATTTCCAAAAGACTTCTGCTTTCATGGACTCTAGATTCTAACATCCTGCCTCCACTGACTTCTGGCAGTTGGATTTATTTTGTATTTGTTCTTTTATCTTTGACTTGTCATGGTGGCCACTTATCCCACTGGACACAGAACGCCTTGATTCCTTATTGAGGCAACCACAGACACATGATATTTATATATGGTAGAACTGTTGTTAAAAATTTATTTTATTTTTTAAAAGATATTTTATATATGCATATAAGAGCTGGGATGCAGGTCAGAGGCATGGGTGGTGAGAGAATTCACTAGAGACAGAGTGGGGAACAGAACAGGCAGATCGACTGAAATACACTGCTGAGGGGAGCAGCGGGTGAGGCAGGAGAGGTCTGCTGCACCCTGTGTGTCCCCTCCCTGGCCGGCGATGGAACTGCAGTAGCTGTGGAAGCTCCACATTGTGGGGGTTAACACCTTACGCCACCAGGGAGGCCCATGTTGAAAATGTATTATGGGAAGTTAGAATCCCATATTAGTTATCTTTGCTATTAATTACCTATGGAGCATTTTCTTTGACCACATTGCCTGTGACGTTTCTCTCATTTTGTGATGCTCCTCTCACATTGTTCTACTGGATTTTTCCTGGGACTTTAGAATTCTCTCTCAGTCTTGCAGCACAATTCAGCTCTCTCTGGTCTCTCTTCCCCATGCTACCTCCTTTGTACATCTGAAACCCACCTAGCCATTCAGTCAAAGAAAATGAAATGGACTCATTTAGAAACACAATGAATATCCTGCTATTTCATTTTCCTTTACCTGGATTCATTCTCCTTAGATCTCTTGTGGTTTAAAATCATCCTTTCTTCTATTGCTTATATAAAACACTTATCCCAAGGTGGGTATAGAGAATGGCATTTCTGATATGATGGCAGAGAAGTGGGAACTCTTTAAAAATTAGCTCTCCTCAGTTATCAGTAAGCTTATCTCTGGGGCATTTTAACAGTGAGCTATCTTAGATTCACCCCTACTGATCCTTCCAGAGCAAAAGGAGCAACATGACTTCATTAAAAATCCTTTTTCACTCTGTAAATTTAGAATCACTTGAGTGAGAAAATTTCTTTTCTATGGTATTTACTTTCCTTAGCAAGGATAGATGACACACAAAGGCTCGTTTGCTTTATTTGTATTCCAATTTTTTTGCGTGCAGCCTTTTCTGATATAGAGAAAGGCCAAAGAGAATGGAAGTGTGTAAGCACTGAATACCGGATTACATGTTTGTCTGTGACAAGACGGCTAGTGTCTGTCTGTATAGGCCTCTGCAGCTTGTTCTCTTCTCTAAAGCAGTCACCTCTTCCTCCATATTGTCTCATGTTATAGCAAATTTGCTCACGTAGCTAAAGCTTTACTATTTAGTAGGTTTAAGCCCATCCAAGGTGTTCCCAACCAAATGAGTCACT
The DNA here is from genome assembly GCA_019455555.1 of Galemys pyrenaicus. NCBI lineage: Eukaryota > Metazoa > Chordata > Mammalia > Eulipotyphla > Talpidae > Galemys > Galemys pyrenaicus. The sequence continues at coordinate 4,138,328 of JAGFMF010012279.1, forward strand.
AAGGAAGATAACACAAATAAAAGAAGAAGTAGCTGTAAGTAGACAGCTGAGGGAGGTAAGTGCACTCTCTAGAAAAGCCAGTGGGTACAAAGCAGATGCTGTTTGTCCAGCAGAGCACACAGGCTGAGGGCTCTCTGTCTTCCTTTGCATATTGAAGCCCATACTATTGCTCAGCCAAAACAGAGGGTCACCTTTCAAAATTTATTTTCAATAATAATAAACAAACATGCTGTGAGATCAATGCTGTGAATTTTGAGCAAAGCACAGCTAAGGTGCAATCTGACCTGAAGGTCAGAACTGTTTAACCTCTACTTGCTGTTCTAAAGTTGGCACTTCTGCAGATCCCCTGTTCTTCTTTTCCTTCTCTGTTATTGATAGATCCCTTCCCACAACACTGAGAAAACTTGCTCCCATTTTCTTCCATATATTTACTCATTTATTCAAGGTGAGAATATTCAGAATGCAGCTTTGGAATTATTAACCCAGACTTAGAGGAGCCAACTAAAACATACAGAACACAGTCACTATCAAGATACCGAAAGTTTTATTGTGCTTATCCTCTTAGAGATAGTATTTCACTTTCATTTTTTTTTCTTTATTCTTTATTACGGCAAAAGTAATATTCAAAGATTTTTTTTATTGAGTAATAATTGACACATAGTCATAGTTTCAAGCGTGTGACTTAGAGATTCGATATTTGTTTATGTTGTGAAATGATTACCAGATTCAATCCAGTTTTGATCTGTCACTGTATAAATTAATTTTTAGTACATGCTCTCCTGATCCCTTTTCACCCATTTTTCCCCTCCTCTCCCTCCCACTCCACATTACTTATTACAGATTTCAGCACACTTTCCTTCTCAATGACACTTGGATCTGTGTAATGCATAGAAGTGAACTGACATGCTTCACATTGAGTTAATGCAGAATTTTAGATCAAATGAATATTTAAAAGTCAAGGAACAGTATATAAAACATCTAACCAGTATACCCCAAACCTGTTAGGATCATGAAAAGTAACGAAAACCTGAAAACTGTTGTAGTCCAGAGAAGATTTAAGATATGACAAATAAATGCAAGGCTAGACCCTGTGCAGGGTGCTGGCACAGAAAAAAAGACATTAGTGGAAAAACTGGTGAAGGTGAAGACTAGAGTTGAATTATTAGTAATGTACTAATTTGGCCCTTCAGATTTGACAAACGTAAAATGTTAACATTAGGAAAGACTGAAACTGAGCAAAGAACATCCTGGAATGTTTGCAACTTTTCTTAAGTCTAGTATTATTTCAAAGAATTTTTTTTAAAATTATACAAAGTGTTGGTTACATAAAATCCACATAGATCATGGAGATAACAACCACGATCAGAGGCAGACATACCTGAGGTCTAACATCGACACTAGATTTCTAAAAAACTTGCAAACATAAGTGGGGCCCATTTTGGCTAGTCATAATCATTTGTTTTCAAATAGCTTTCTCTTTTTAAACAACGGCAGCAATTTTAAATCAAGCATAACAGCACATGTACAAGCTGGGACTGTCCTGGACAAATGAAACTGTCTGAGCCATTGCTTTCACATCTGTGAAACACAATAGTAATTCTTACTTTGTAGGATTGATTGGAAGACAAAATAGAGAGAATCCACCTACAGTGCTTAGCAGAGAACTGGATACCTAGCAACTGTTCAATAAATAGCAGCTAATACCATTATTATTGGTTGAAAAGTGCCACTGGTGTCACATACACATTTCCATGCCAGGTCTTATCACAGTTCATTGTTTAATTGCCCATGTCTCTCAGTCACCAGCAACCTTCTTAGGGACAGGGGAATTTTCCTGTTCATTATTGTTTCCTCTCTAACTAGGATGACTTCACATAGTAAATAAACAAAGTCTGTTAGTAACTAAACTTTTCCTATAAAAACAAGATAAAAAATGTTTCCCTTATTGGACTGTGACATCTCTGCAGTGTCTTGGTATATGCAGGCCATTTAATGCTGCAGTATTTTGACGACCTCTAGACACAGATGTAGTTATGCTGTGGGCTGGGAAATCTTTTCATAGACTCTGGAGGCTGCTTCTTGAGTCTACATAAGCATCACTTTCATATTCAATTTCTTGATGCAGAATGATTCTGCTGTCTTCTTAATGACAAAGGTCATTTGGGTCCTATCTTTGGGGACATTTTAAAGTTACTGTGCTTCTCGTCAAAGTTTAGGCTTGAAAACATTAAAACAGATGGTGATACTTGGAGGGTAATTAATTTTCCTTTGGAGAAATAATCGCTTTCCTTAAAAATAAATTAATGCCTCCCTCTTTTTCCAAGAGGTAATGGGTTAGTAAATTGAGCTATGAACTCAGCTGCCCTTGACCAGGATTGAGGGGGAAAGGATAAATCTTTTGTGATTCTGCCCCTGTCTCATTGTGTCACTTTGGGAGCCTCACTTCCTTGGGTGATTGTGAAGGTTTAATAAAACAGAGCATTTTAAGCACTAACCATGTGCCTGACACAGATTGAGGCTTTAGAACTATTAGCTAATGTAATTATTAGGGGTAGAGAGGAGGCCCTATTAATTGATCTTGTTCACTTTGTGTGAACACTGATAGTCTTATCAGAGTATTGCATATAAATATCTGGAACATAGACTTCATTTGCAAGGATGGTTTTTAAAAAATTAATTACTGATGAATGACCAGCTCATTCTCTCTGTATCATGATAGAGTAAATCAACTAGGAAATAGTTGAATTTCTCCCATTTATCAAAACAGAAATCATCAAATGCTATCTTACTAGGAGCTCACAATTTAACATTCAGAGGGAAGCTCTTAAGATATTTTAACAGATTTATTGAAATAAAACTTTCAGTGTATTTATATTTAAAAATGTCCATCTTCCTACACTTTGAACTTTAGCAGTTCTCTAGCACCAAGTATTCTGAGAAATGATGACATATTTTGTTTTGTTTTTGTCCATGGAAGTATAAGAAGCTGTTTACCATTTGAGTTTTCATAGTTATTTAAAAAAACATAATCTAATGATATTGGGCAGAAAGTTATTACAGGAACATTCTCTTGAGTGCCTTCTGGGTTAAGCTCCTGCCAGGGGCATATTTATTAGATAGAAATTATCATGGTATCCATATTTTAGCAAAACAGGAGATGTATTTTAATATTTCATTCAAAACAAGAAGTGATTATTTCTGCAAAAATGCATTTTAAACTTTCTCTTGCCATAATGTGTAGAATGCTGACCTCCAAAGAGAGAATTGCACTGGTAAAGTAACAACAGAGAAACACACATAAACACTCAGCACTGCTTGCTCAGGGCTACAGGAACAGCAGTCCCAAATTGCCTTTTGCAGGGTATTAGAAGGTAAAGATACATTCTTTGAAAATTGTTGACAGACTATTTAAATATTTTCTACACTAAATGCATAAGAGAAGATAGATTAGGTAGGCACCCAGAACCAAGAAGCAGAGTGCCAAGCATTGGTTTTTGCTGGTACTATCATTGGGTAACAGTCTGTAACACAGAGCATAGAACCTGAGATGAAGCCAACCTACATCTTTGAACACATCGATTAGGGTGGATCTTCCCTATGAAGATGAAATGGAAGTTCATGTCACATCCCATGAATATCATTAGAGTTCATTTGTATATTGACCTATAGAATAAATTGAATGTAATTCTCATTCTCCTTTTCCAAAACAGTGGGGCAGTAACTCAAAAATAACAATTCAATAACATTTCTCATGTTTATAATAAAGTTCTGAGTCAAAATGACCTTTCAGATATTGTTTGATGAGTGCAACTAGTAGATTTGTAGAAGACAATCCAAACTCAATTGTTTGTTTTCATTACTTCTGCTGCTTTAAAATGTATTCAGTGAGGAAAGGTCTTGTTGGGCCTCTGGATGAAATCTTAGGCAGTCTCAACATTTTTCTGAACAATTATAGACAATATCAAATCCTGTGATCAGTTTCAGATGGAAATCAGCTATAACTTAGAATTTCTCATTCTACCTGTGGATGGGCTCTTTAATCTTCATTCCAAGGGAAGATCCTTGAGGCCTTTCCCTAGGGAGAAACAGCTGCAGATGATCTCTTTCCCTTTGGGAAGGAATTGTGTGTGTCCTTTGTCTTGCTCCCAGTTCTCTTCTTCTAATTTAACAAAAGATTCTTGACCCGTCAGGCCGGTGCAGAGCAGGAGAAGAGGAGAAAAAGAATCCAGGAAGTTCTTATTGACTAAGTTGTCATGAGCTGATTTTATTCTTGCCAGGCTGGTTGATGCTTTATGTTGATACTTCTTTCCTGAGTGATTGTGGATATTTGTTTGTTTGTTTTTGAAAGCACACCTGAGTCAGTCACTGACCATAGTCCACACCTTCTCTCCTGCTACCTGGTTCTGATTTACAATCCACCTGATATCTGCTACTCTTCTACAGAGACACTCTGTTGTCTCTTCACACTCTGACAGAAGCTCCCTTGTCAAGATTATTTCTAAAATCAAATCAGAGTTTATTCCTGCAGAGTCTTCCTAAGGACCAATGTTGAGCAGTGACCTTGAAAAAGATGTGTTCATGTCCTAAGCCCTGGAACCTGTGAATGTCATCTTACTTGGGAGGAAAATGTCTTTGCAGATAAATAAAATTAAAAAGTTCGACAGGTGATCATTCTAGATTATCCAAGTAGATCCTAGTTCCAAAGATGACTGTCCTTATAAGAGGAGGAGAAGAGACACAGACGTGAAGGCTGTGTGAGGACTGAGACACAGAGATAGGAGTCAGGCAGTGAGAGTCAAGGAATGCCTGGGGCAGCTGAAGCTGGAAGAGGCACAGAGGAGGCTCTTGGGAGACTTTGGAGGTATAGGGCCCATGGGATAACAATCAGTTTCTCAGACTGTGACCCTCCAGCACAGGTGGCCTATTAGATAACATGCAGTCTTTGATATGTAACCTGCATGTGTGGAAAGCAGTGAATAATAATGTAACCTTGAGCATAGGTGACATGCATGGAACATACTTGGGTAGCTACTCTGGGATGACCACTCACCAGTCCCCCACTGATGGGCTGGGGCCACTGCTGAGAGCTCAGGGTGGGCTGCCACTGTTGCTACCTGTGTATCTCCTACTGTCTCCTGATAAAGACTTGTTCCTGCACCCCACCTATGGACTCTGTGACCTCCTTTCTCAGCTGCTGACATTGAGAACTGTGCGAGCTTGCAGCTGAGGTCCTAACCATGGCGACAAGGATGGGTGGTGAGCAGATGAGTATAAGGCCTGATGGAGTGAACACGGCTCTGCTGACACCTTGATTTTGATCTTTTGGCTTCTATAACTGCGGGCAAATGCATTTCTGTTGCTCTAAGCAACCAAGTTTGTGGTACTTTGCAGTGACAACCCTGCCAAGACAGTTCCCACTCAGGCTGGTCTTGTGTAGTTACTGCTTATACACAGCCCTCTGTTTGGGGATATAGATTGCTCTATCTGGCTCTCCTCTGGGTGTTCCCCAGGCTTGCATCTGATATCCTGATGCATACCTCAAACTCTAGGGAGTGTATCTCAAACTCTCTGAGTGGTTCCTTTTCCCTCTAACCAGATTTGAGCTAAGAGGAAAGAGAACACTCCCTAACCAAATCCATTTCCCTGTGATATTGGAATGGAACCTGTAACACAGTAATTAGCCAAAGATATTCTCTCCAAGTCTTTTCTCCACCTTTTCTTTCCCAAATGTTTATTCTTTGAATCATCACACCTGCTTCAGTTACTGACTTCAAAAATGAAATTTTCACATTAGTTGTCTCTGGATCAGTTCAAACTGCCATGTTAACATCCGGGTTACATTGACATATCTGGAATGTATGTTTTCCACCTACCTGCCAAAACCTTAACATTAAAGCAGATAAACCCAGGTAACTAGGGTCCTCTATTTTAAAGATACCTTTTCCTTAGTGTTTTACATGTTATAGTTCTTCAAAGAAACTCTTGCAGTGCCTGTGTGGACTTTTCAGTGCTGTGCTGAAACTTTGCAGACAGCTGGGTGCTCACTGCAATCTGTACTCCCGCCATCTCGGGCAGATGCACTCCTGCCTTAAACCTTTTCCTTCAGAGAGGCTCTCACCCTGTTAAGCTGTAACTCCAGGTTCCTGGAGCAGAAGTACCTGTGCTCTCCTTCCCAGGGTTCCACCTGCCCCAGGCTGGGTAATCCTGAATGGTGGTTATGCAGGAATGTTAGCAGGCCCTTGTGGGCTCTGGGGCAGCTGGCAGAAGACAATAAAAGCCTGTCTCTATCTGCCAAGCTTTTTTTCTACTCCATTGGCAGGGAAGTAAGCAGCAGTCCCTTGTAAGGAGAGGTATTAAAGGAGGAAGAGCTCATGGAAGATGGAAGAATTGTGGCTACATTGAAGTATTGGCTGCTGTGAAATATAGCAGGTCCGTGAATCAATTGATTCTAAAGTTGTTTCATTATAATGTTGCTGCTTGAAAAAACCCAAAATGCTGTTATTCCAGGATCTGGTTTTGTTATGCATTGTTTTGCTTAAAATAGCTGTTTCCAAGAACCTAGGAGTGCTTTTAAGTGAGGACTTATTGTAACTTGATTAATTCTAAATTATAGTGTCAGGCTTAAAATCTGAAAATCCATAGTGAAACAGTTTATAATTATGCTCTACTGTTAATCACAACTGGCTTTTTCTCCTCCTAGGTATATAAACCCTTTTTTAAAAAATGCACTAATGCAACACTAACATTCTTAGGCATTCTTGGGACCTTGGAAACTTACCAGTTCCTATTTGTCTTGGGGGATTTCCAATTAAAAAATGCAACTGTGAGAAATAATACTTAAGTCTGCACAAAGTTGTTCCTTGGGTTGGCCAATATTGCTTCTGTGAGTTCAAGTTTTTCATAGTTTTCTCTACATTTAAATGGCAAGTCATTCCTAGAGATGTTTATTACATAGAAGGAAGGATGCAAAAGAGAAAAATAATCACCATTCATGAAATTGTGAAACTGAGCTAACCAGAAAACATCTAAAACTGGGTCCAGTGTAAATTCTGTGCTCAGACCAATAATATTAACACATTTCCTCACTGGGATAGATTAAGAGATTTTACTATGAATAGGAAAAGACATAAGGGTAAAGGTATGAGAAAGAAAAAACTTCTCCCAAAAGTCTACTACTCCCAAAAATCTGAGAGCTGAAGTTTCCTAGATTTATAGAGACATCACTTTCTAGGGATTATACCTTTAGAGTCAGAAAGAGTAATTCTTACTCTCAGATATATTGCTGTGGTATAATATGGATAATCAGCTTTGGATTTAATCAGGCCCTGGCATGAATCAGGCCCTTCAACTTCTTTACACAGGAGGTTGGTGAAATTTTTTATCTCTTAAGAGACTCAGTTCCCTCCATAAACTGAAGCAGGAAGAATATCTGGCATGGTTGAGTTGGTAATAACATGACATGATAATACATGTCAGATGCAAGGCGCTGGTAGTAAGTAACTCAGCTCATGATCACATTGCAGCCACAGCACCGCCTTCATGTTCTCCATTGCCTTTGGGTCTACTTCCAGAAAGTTCACACCTTTTCTTCTAATACCATTTGGCAGATTTCCTCTATGAGCTTTGGTTCTTGTTAGCTCTCCTTCTGCCTTCCTGGAAACCACTTTTTCTGTTTTTATACAGACTCATCATTTCTCTCCTTGCTTCTCTAAAGGAGAGTTTTGTAGAAGGGTCACAGACTGAGAATAGAACCATGGAAAACCAGCATGTTTAGGGGGTGGTGGAAGAAGAACATCTCATGAAAAGGTCATATAAGAACCAAGAAGTCAGAAGAAATCCAGAAAACAAAACAAAACAAACAACAAAAAGCCAGCAGAAGTCAAAAAGGAGGCTGCAATGAAGAGTAAAATGTAACTTAAAGGTCTAGAACCAAGGCTGAGAAAATAGTGCGCTCAGATCCATAGATCTTCTGTCCAAGCCCTTGGTGACTACTCACACACACTTAATGTGGCAGCTGGCTAATGCCAGAGGAGTCTCATTCAAGCAGAGAGCACATGTATTGGTCCCCTGCAGTGAGACCACAGTGTAGGGTAATGGCCCCTATGGCCATGGAGCATCGTTTCCAGCAGTATTTAATATGTGAGTATTTGGGCACTTATAGGATGGCATGGACGCAGCCTTCTCTCTACAGGGGAAAGAGAATCAGTGCAGTAAGTTTTCTGGGTCCTAGGATTTAGAGGCCCCAGAGCTTATGGAGAATTACTCGGTAAGGAATGCTGTAAGTGGGAAGTAGGTTAATTCTCAGCTTGTTCTGTAAAGACCCTTGATTCAAACCCATTTATCCTCCTCTGCAGAAAATCATGTAATCCACTGATCCTAAGCCAGTGCCTCAAGTGAGGCATCTATTTTCTAAGGGGTATTTTATAAAATTGAATTTTAGGCCATGGTCTCTACCACTTTTACCCAATTTGCATTAACTCACTTATGGTGTCTGCCTAGATCCTATAAGCATCCTATAAAAATCTAATCAATTTGCAAAGCTTGCCCCAATCAAATTACATGGTATACCTTTACTTCTGCAAATTACAAGCAAAGGTCTTTTCTTATACTCTTTACTTTTCAAAGTTGCCTCCAGATACTCACTTTAACCTGATTTCACCTGGATAAAATGTTGAAGGGTAAGAATTTTGCCCTCACAAATTGTGATTGGCCTTAGATGGCTTCGTTTCCTCCCTGCAGGGAGTATTCACATAGAAAAGTTCTGTGCTCCTTTCTCTTAAACACATACCCGCATACCAAATCTTGCCCTATGAAAACATGTTAGCAACAGAATCTCTTCTGTTTTCAACAAGACTCTTTGCATTTTTGTGCTGTTTTCTATCTGTTCCCTTTTGTCATAAATGCCATGGTAACATGGGTCTGACTATTTCTTCACATTAAGTTATGAAATGGTTTTCTTGACCTACTGTTTTTTATAGGAGGCAACACTATGACCCAATTTCGATTTACACAGAGTCACAGGAAAATGGAGTTGAACTTCAGTGTCTTTGTTCATTAAGCAGTGAACCATACCATATACACTGTTTGCTGGGGAGGCCAGGGGCCAAATAACCTCAGTAGAAGCATCTTGGGTCTTCCTCTATAAAGCAGGCTAAGGGAAGAAATAGGGCTTATTTTCCTAGGTCCCAGCCTTCATGTAATTTGGGAGTTTATATGGGGAATGGTGGGGAGTGTAAATGGTGCTGACTCCATTGTTACTTCAAGTCTGGAGTTCCTTTTGCAGAAAATGAAACAGTTCAAGGTGGGAACCTGAAGTTCCTTAGCCTTCCCCTCCAAAGACATCAACAACTACAAGTTAATCCATTTAAGTGTTAGCACGTTACCTTCACAATAAAAATACTTGCCAATGAGTGGAATTTATTTTTTATGATTTCATTTTAGAGATTCAGTATATGGAGAAATGTGACATCACAAAGGATCTTGCTTTTACCAAAACAAAACAACTGTAACAAACTTATTAGGTTAATCAAACAAACTTATTAATCATCAACTTTGAAAACATGGCATTAGACTCCTTATCAAAAACGTATTTTTGCAAATATAATCCCTTAAGAACTGATGAATGACCACATAAACAGGCTGGTATTGTTAGAAAGACTCCACAGAAATATACTAAAATTTCCTTTCAGTTAGTGCTATTTTTTTTTTTTTTAGTGAAAACATTGAACTATATAACTTGTCAAACTGTATACAGAAATATCTATATCCCTTAATTATGTAATGTTAATTACTTAATGTTTTATGAAATTTTGTCAGATTGACAAAATACTTTCTCTGGTTATTAACATTTCCCGCATAGTACATATATGCAAGTTGATCAATCATCTTACTTGATAAAGTTGTAACTTTAAGATCTTTACATGCAGATTTGATGTTTAAAAATGTTTTTCAAGATATTTTATTTTTGCATACAAGAACTGGTGTGAAGGCCAGAGGTGTGGAGGGTGGGAGGGCTCACCAGAGACAGAGACAGAGCAGGGAGCAGAATAGGAGCATTGACTGAAACACACTGCTGAAGGGAGCAGTGGACTAGACAGGAGAGGTCTGCTGTGCCCTGTGGGTCAGCTCCCTAGCCAGGGATCAAATGCATGCTGCAGTGACTGTGGATAGCTTGATAGTGCTGAGACTAAACTCCTTGCACCACCAGGAAGTCCTGTTACAATTATTGTAATTTCATATAGGTGAAGTGGATAAAACAGTGATTTGGAACCTGAGTTGTTTTCATGCTGTTAAATCAATCTTTTTGTACTACTTTTCTCTTTCTTCCCTTCTGTTCTTCTTCCTCTTTTTTCTTCTTCTTTCCTCCCCATTCCTGTTATTTTTTTTTCTAATTTTTGATCCTGATTTAAATTGTCCAGCTCAGTGGGAACCTCGTACATCTTAGAAATTATGCTCCCACTGGTGAAGTAACACATATGGCAAAGTTACTGTGCTTCATTGCACGGCTACTATTGGGGAAATAACACTGCCAGCAAAAGTCAGTGTCTTCGTAATGTGATAGATGAGCGAGAGAGCGCATAGCTTATGATAGAGTAAGCATTCGTGGAGTCCTACATGTAAGATAGCATGAAAGTGACTGCAAGGTTTGGACAAACGTCACACAAATGTACACAGTGGAATAAAAGAAAGAATAATTAAAAGTTTTCTTTCTGAGAGGTAAACAGATGTCCCCCTGTGAGTGTTTCCTACATATCTTCTGAAAAGGTTAGTTTTGGAGGTGGATGATTATAGTTTCAAGGTCAAAAGGGCTGTGTCCTTGCAAAATGAAGTCAGAAGTTAGGGATTCTCACTGAGTCTGTTATTCTTTCAAGGACCACTCTAAGGCAGTGCTTCCCTTCTTTAAGAAAAATCTCATTACTGTATCCTTATATCACCCAAGATGGGTTTGCAAGGTGGTTCTGTAAGTGACATTGATTAGTTGCCAAAGTAAACTTTGGTACAAGTGAGACGATTTAAAGAACATCTACATACTACTTAATGTGAGTTTCAGTGGTATTAACCAGGATGTTGTATGTTCATATGATGATGTGGTTTTCAGAGGTTCATGTTGAGATTCATTCTGCAACATTTTGAGAAGAAAGATTAATGCAATGTAGACTCAACTCTGATCTCAGTTCTATTAGGTTGTCATCTAGGTGATCACTGACTGAAATCATCTTGGCAGAAATCTATCTCTTGTCATTCTTGTAGTAACCAATTTTATACATATCCTAGACTATACCAGCAACCACATTGTTATTAGGTTTCTGGGAACTCAGGGCCTTGTCAGAGTAACAGTATTTATCTTGGTCAAATAATCTAATGAGAAAATTCTTCAAAAGGGATCTAGGGCTGTTCATATTTGAGGATTTTGGAGGTTGAAATTTTGTTTTGGCTTATAGATACTGGCTAGAGAGAAATTCAAAAAAGTTGTAAGTAAGGAGATGGTAGCTATCACTCATTTATTAAACAGTTTTTGTAAGATGTAATGATAGAGAAACAAAGATGAAATAGAGTTAATCACTATTTCAGAGAAGTTTATAATTTAATAATTAATATGTCATAGACAAATAAGTATGATATGGGAAAGTTTGTCAAGATTCAGGAGCTCAGGAATGATATTGGATTAGTCAGAAGATGAAAACATGATATTTGATTTATTCCTGGATATTGGGAAAGCCTCTTTGGAGGAAGCATATGAGCACTGAAAGGTGAGTCAAGTCTCCAAAGGTGAGCACAATAGGTTCTGGGAGGACTCACAAGGAGATAGCCAAAGAGTGCTAGGATGTCAAGGTGACCTTCATGATGAGACTGAAGATGTATTTAGAGTTGTGTTATAAAGAGTCATAGGTTACACTAAGATGGAATACTATGTATATCGTCATTGGTGAAGAGAGACAGTTGAGGGGACATGGGTTTGGACACAGAAAGTCTTAGGTCTAAATTTTGGTTGTTTCATTTTCTATCCATAGAGTTGAGCAATTACTGAGTTACAGTAATTGCTCATCTTTAAAATTGGAATAAAAATGCTTACCTTGCCTCTTGCTTTAAAGTTAAGTAATTTAATAACAATTTAGAAAATACCATATGAAATGTTATGATATTCAAACATCTATTTGAGCCTTCCTTCATGCATGGATTCATTAATGTTTGTTATCTAAGAGAGAAGAGCTGCTCTGATTCATTGATATCAGAGACTAACATATAGCAGTGATCACCTAATGGTGTCCATTAGGAAACTAAATTACTTTTGAGTTGTTTCCCAATTCCAGCTAACCTCTTACATTTTGGTTCAGGATATTTCTTTCTGTTGCTTAATATAGTTCTTACTACGCCTCAACTAATTTTACTTCTCACTGTTAATCTCAATGCAGTGTTACTTTTACTTTTTGTTTTTCCTACAAGTAGCTGTTTGAATGAATTGACTTTGGAGTGTGCCCAATTCCTTTATTTACTTCTTAATCCTTTCATGTCACTCTGGAAGTACTGCTTCAAGATGAGTCCCTGCAGAGATGGCATTTCAAGCAGCCTATGAAGATTAGCTTTTGGGTTTTTTTTCCTAGCACATAAACCCAATTTGGGGAATTATCACCTCAGGCATAAGGATGATAGTTCTGGAAATGTCAGTCAGAAAAGCACGTGAAATAGTCCAGTTCCGTTTTTTCAAATACATTGTTGGGGAGCAAAATACCAACTCCATCAACTAGTTAGTGGGCGGACAGACCTTTGGAAATGTCTGCAAAACCCTCTGCTAGCTGCTAATCTTCTCTCTGTAATTTCACTGACATAAGCAATAAACCTTGTAATTATATTGCACTAATCAAGAACACTGACAATAATGGAATATCAATCACAGCATTCATATGTAAACCTGGTCAGGTTCAGAGCCTAGTTTTGACATCATTTAGAGTTTTAGTTACAGCCTAACTAAAAGGAGCCAATGGTTACAAACTGGTGAATCACACATAGCACAAGCATTTCATCTACCTATGTTGAATACAATTTTCAAAAGGCATCATTCATTAAGGTAAATTTTCTTGTGCTGGTATGTGAGCCATTGCAGTTCCCTCCATTTAGAGTTTATAACAGCAGTAATATCCTCAGCGCAGGACACTTCCTGAGGATTAATGGCCAGCTGGGGTTAATGTCTGAAGGTAGAGCCAAAGACCATCAATTCCTTCCCTCCAGTCATTAATTCTTAGGAGATGACCTGTTCTTTCATCATTACCGCTTGTGTCTGACCTTTATATGAAGTGATGTGGCACCATGAGAATTAATACTGACATGGGGGCTGCAAAAGATGCACCCGTCATGCTGGAAGTTTCCTTGATTTTTTTTCACCTAAACTTGTTTTCAGGACAAATGCCATTTACCTATCTACCACATCACAACAAATCATGCTGTAAATCTGTGCATACCTGATAAGCAATTTGTCTAGAATCGGTTTAGAAAAAAAAATTTAGCTTCTGACAAGTGGTCAGAAATGGTAATCATGAGATTTCTCTATTCAAGTGCTCTATTAAAAATGTCCATCTCTGCCAGGCAGCTCTTCGCTGGAAGCATCTCATCATATTATGTTTCCATCATTGTGAGGGAATTACTACAAGTTCTCCTGGGAACCCTTAATTCAGATGTACACAAAGATGCTTCCTCAGGGTCTTGTGTGTTTGTTTGTGTGGATGAGGTGGCAGGAATGGGTCTGTGTAGAATAAAGGGACAGAAAACATATAGCATGCATCCATCAAGAGCTCTGGGAAGATTTCCTTATTTGTAGGGACAAAGAAACTTCGTTCTAATCAGTTCTTTATTATTGTCTCTGTAATTATCATGTACCTTGAAGATTTTCATTCTTGTAGTTTCCCTTGAAAAAATAATAATGGTTAAATTATTTAATAATGTTGCTTTGTCTTCTATCTGGTCTCTCACCCAGGAATCTCCAGGTGCTTTGCAAAGATTAATTACCATTCACAAGGTTCATACAATGAATCTTAATTTAATGCGTTTTGATAGTTGGGAGGCCTCAATAAATGAAGGAAATAGATGAAACCTGAATTTGGAGTTCATTTCTTTGAATGTAGAAGAAAGATATTTCCTTCTCAATAATACTGTGACTTTTTATTTATTTATTTTTTTGCTCTACAATTAAGATAAAGGATATCAGACTTGATTCATGAAAGCAAATTGACTTCTCCTAAGCAATGTGAACTACCTTTTCCTAAGCACTCTACTTGTACTATTTATTACCAGGGGAACAGTGCTACCTACTTGGAACAGTTTATTAATCAGGTCTCTGGGTCATAAGTGTTTGAAACCTAAGTAATGATGGCCTAGGTAGAAAGAAAAAAAAAAAAAAAGGCCGATGTGACTGAAGAATCCAGCTGTCAACGTGCCCATCATCTGATTTCAGCTTGACGCAATGACTCCGCTATGTCCATGAGGACTGAGGCCTCTTCCTCTTAGCTCTGTTTTTATGGACAGATTTGAGTTTTAGGCTGACTTTTTTCATTTGGCTCCCTTAGGAATTTCAGGCTTATATTCTGCAGGTTTATTAACTGTGGTTAAAAGAGCTTCTCTTACCCAAGAGTTCCAACAAAAAATATTTCAAGACTAAGCCTTACTTCAATCATATACTCATCCCACAAGCAATTTCTATGTCCAGTGTGATAAAATATGTCGACTGACTGGAATGGCTCATGGAACTTACCTCAAATATAAGGATCAGACTGACAATATCCAAACAGGGAGGATGGATTGTGGGAAGGGAAGGTTTCCAAAAGGAATATTGAAGAATTGTTTTATGAAGGAAGTGGGATAATATTAGAGAGGCAGAAACAACAAAAGTTCACATAAGGTCATGTGATTTCAGCTTTTACTTTTGCTTTCAGCAAAGATAATTGAAGACAGAGATGAAACGTAGTATTTCTGTTTTTTATTACTATGTCATTTCAAAAGAATGGTCTTTGGAAACAAGTACTTGGAGTTATTTCTTGGGAAAAAAAAATGTTCATGATGATTACATAAACTACACAGAATTATAACCTTCCTTGAATGGGCATTAGTATTAAATAAGTCAATATGCTCTGACATTCATATTTTAATGTATTTGCACAACCAACAGCCTCATTTTTACATGTACCTAGTTTGGTGAGATTATTTTCAAAATTTGTAATGTCAAAGATTAGAAATGTGATATAAACTGTGATGGTCTCTTGAGGCAGAATTATACTGGAAAAGAAGAAAACTGGGCTAAGTTTCTCTGAGAAGTAGCCCAACTGCAGAAACTAGAATTGGGGGTTTAGGGTTTTAACAAGACATGTCCATGAAAAGTCACACTTCCTAAAATAATTAACTTTGGGTTTCCTTTTGGGAACATGATGCCAACCCTTTGATGGAGATGCCTCTTTTACACTTCCCTAAGTCTGGATACTTGACCCATCAGCTGCTAAGTCAGGGAGTAGGGGAGTGGCCTGGAGGGGCCCAGTTACTGGTGCATTTGGGAGGGATGCCTTGTGTTAATGCCACCACCAATATCCCTCCTCTTTGGGGTTCCAGACTTGAGTCTCTAAAGTCTGCACATTGTGAGAACTTCACAAAGTCAGCATAGACCCAGGAAATAGGGGAGGGTTAGTAAGCTCAGCACATTCTTCTTGTCCTTTTTACAGGGATACAGCCCACTGGGGGCACCCTGGAGTCTCCCCATGTATATCCCTTTGGTCAGATTTGTTTGTCTCTGTGCCATTCAGCAATCCCTCTCTAGAGAACTGATTAAATGGTAGTAGCTGGTTTGTATGTCAGTCTCCTTCACTAGGCCAGAGTCTGGTGTTTTCTCCACGCACCTCTCCTTTAATGAAGAATGAATCTTCTCAGTGTCCCTTCTGGTGCTGTGTGTACTGGTTTCTGACATCCAAGGGGTGTTCCAGTTTGTCCTCAACCCACAGAACTCTCTGGTTACAGTGCCAGTCTAGGTTAGTTTTTAAATATTTTCTTGGGATGACAAGGAGTGTACTCTGAGACCATCTTGGTCAGCCTCCACTGTTACATGATTTATAGAATCTGTAGAATTGATTGAAAGCCATAAGTTTGACTCATTTTTCTCTGTACCAAGGGCAGTCCATACAAACAACCATTGCTATTGTTTGAGTGGTTAAAAAAAAAGGAGATTATGTTTAAAAGCAACTAAAACACTATATCAACATCAAGTAATATCCTACCATATAATATTTGGAGCTAATGCATGCAAGGTATTTGACACATAATAAATATTCAAGAAATGGTGACTATAATCATTGTATGTTAATCCTTTCTTGGGAAGTTTTGAATGAATTTTGACATATTTTTACTTTTAATAACATGGTAATTGAAAGATTTATGCTTTATTTTGAAAGTTGAGAGGATGAACACTATAATCTTACAAAAAGTAAGAGCCTTTCAATTCTCATCTATCTGGGGAACATTATTAAGCTCTCGTTCAATTTTGTCAACCTATAAATTGGGATAAAATAGTATTAGCTTCTAGACATCTAAAAACATTCTTGGACATCCACTTTCTATATAACATTGTAGTAATTGCTAAGAACTGTTCTATAAGAAGAGAAAATTGAATTTGCGTTTCAAAAACTTAGATTAATGAGAGAAATACCCTTTAGTGGTGACCAGAGTATTATGCATGGGTGGTACGCTAATACATAGAGTTTTAGTCTTTCTTTGTCTCTGCTTGCAATACAGAGAAAGCTGAATTTTAGTCTTTGCTCTTCTTCAGGCTGTGAAGGAACTGATAAATCAACAAAATTGACTTTTTGTTATAGTACTAAAAAACTTTTTTTTTGGCTCTTTTTACAATTTTTTGGGGGGAGCCACATACAAGAAACTGAGTACATTTCAACTCAGAACAACACACTTTGAAAGAAATTATTAGAGGAGAGAAATTTGAAAAGGGCTGGAAAATTCTGAACAAGTTCTAGTGAAGTTAAATAAAAATTGGCCAGATGGCACAGAGGCAAAGTCAAAAGCAAGACTCTTCCAATCCTAATGTTTTCTTTATATCTGGAATTAGCATTGTTAATAAATATCTTTTTTACATGTAGAAGCAACATTTTAAAATAACATTTTCTTTCCACAAAGTGGTAGCATTATTAAATGAAGACACATTAGGAACCACAGTGGTATTTTATACAAGTCTCATAGTTTTTGCTGATCGTACGAAATGAAAATCATGCTTCTTGGTTTAAATTCAATGTTTCAGGGTTTGTTCTTGATTTGTTTGCTATATGATGGCTTTCAGATATAACAATTCAAAGAATTGCTCAATGGGATGCATGTGAAACATAGCCTAGGAGAATCCTGCTGTAGGTAGAAAACCAGGTGATTTCAAAGTAAGGACTTGGAGTCAAAGATGCGGAGAGACAGTGCTATCTCAGTTTAATTGGAACCTGGTATTTCTTCTCCCCCCTCCCTACCTCCCCACCCTATATCTAATAATATCTCATTTAAGGAAGATGAATAACAAGGAAGAAAATGAATAAAGAGTATAAAATTAAAACTCAGAACTTGAGTTCAAAGTCTGTGTCACTGATTATCAGTTGGATAATCAGTTGATTTTGGCAAAAATCACGTCATATCTGTGGTAGCATGATTGTCAAATGTTTCTAATTCTTTACTCTCCATTTTATCCATGTGATTTTGGAGTTCCTTCCACTAAATGGTGTAACCACTTTGTCTCTGGATTTGCCTTTGTAATTGCTTTGGCCAGAATGAGGTGAGCAGCAGATAAGTGGCTGTGTGGCACTTTAGATACTGAACCCCTCACCACATGCACAGAGACTAGGAAGAAGAGGTGGTTCCCAGTCAACAACTGGCCATTTCCTAGGACCACAGCCTCCTAGCTGACCTATGATAACAACAGATATTTGCGGGAATCCAGCAGAGACCAGAGAATCTCAGTTGAATCCAGCCTCTATCATTTACTCATATAATCATGAAATAAACATTTTTTTTGTTTAAACTAAGTTGATTTAGTGAATTTCTGAGATTTGGTTCTTTCATCTTTAAAATGGAGATAATTACACTTGCCCTTGTTACAAGGATTATATAATATGAGAACTGTTAAAAGCATATAGAATGTATGTAATTAATGTCAATTCCCATCAATTCACTTTTTATACCTTTTATCAGCTCTACCTTCCTTTTCACCTCTTTCCGCTTTACAACTTTTTCTGTTGGTCAAAAAAAGCAAATAGTCAACCTTTTGAATAATTTAATTGCTACTAGATAGCAAAGGTGTTGTGAATATGAAATTAAAATGATGACTACTCAGCTCATACTAAAATAACAGGTATGGTGAGTGCACCTGGCCACATTATGATTAAGCTGTTTGACCCACATCAAACACAGCCTGCAAACCAAATAGTGAGTGTCACCGGGTGAAGCTGACTATAGGCTCTGGGACTTAGAAAAGGATGATACTGGGAAGGCTGCTTTCAATAAATGGAATTTCTGTATCAGTTAACTATTTTTTTTTAATGTTTTATTGGTTTTTTAAAAAAATATTTATTTATTTATGCATACAAAAACTGGGGTACAGGCAGAGTCCAGGGAGGTGAGAGGATTCACCAGAGACAGAGCGGGGAGCAGAACAGGCAGATATACTGAAACACACTGCTGAGGGGAGCAGCGGGTGAGGCAGGAGAGGTCTGCTCTGCCATGTGGGTCCCCTCCCTGGCCGGTGGCAGGGATCGAACTTGTGCTGCAGTGGCTGAGGTTTGTTTCATAGTGAGTTGCTTAATCACTGTGCCACCAGGGAGGCCCTGTACCAGTTAACTATTAAACGTTGTTTTATAGCACCATTTTTATTAATTTATGAGAGTTAGATATTTGAGTTAAGTTGGCTTTATTTTGAAGTGAATCAGCATTAGTTGATTCAATGAATAAATATGTATTGTGAATCTAAAATATATCATGACTAAGGATACGGTATGGACATACATCTTGTCTTTATGTAGTTGAACTACTTTCTGTTTCTAAATCACTTTTGAAATGTAGATCTTCTTATCTCCAGGGGTTCGAGGATCAATCTTTCACTTGGAAAGTGGTCCTGGAGTTCATTGATTCGGTATTGGCTCAACCTGGTTGTTAGATCGGTTGTAACCATATAACCAAAGTTGAATGTAACTGAGTTTAATCTTCTTGGGACTAAATTACAATGAGATTGAATAATGCCTCCAGGGGATGAATAATATGTATTGTCCACTGACTTCATTGTATTGATATCTGCTATTAGACAATTCATCTGCCTTTGCTGCCGAATGCCTGCTGTTTGGGATTTTCTCAGATGTCCTGAATCTTTGATTTATTCTTATTCATTTATTTCTGTACTCATCCATTTACTCATTCATCAACTTACGAGACACATGGGCCTATGTAGGGTCAGAGAACTATCAGGTCTTTCCACCCTCCCACCACTGGTATAATGATGGACACCTGCGGTGCTGCACACATGCCTAGGTGGGCATGCGCAAGTCCGCACGCCTGAGTTTGGACTCAGGCTTATATGGGCGGCCTCATGAGGACACTGGTAACAACGAATGAGTCCCGAGAGCACCAACGCGAGTAGCAAGACCAACCAGCAGCAGCAGGAGCAGCAGTAGCAAAGCAGCTGAGAGGGTGAGATGCGCCGGGAGCCATGCCTGCTATGTACCTGGCCACCTCTGCGAATAAAAGCATAAAAGCCACCGAGGGCTCCAAGACTCCTTCCTTTACCCCCTCTACGAGAACTATCCCGAACTTGCCCTGTGCCATCTTCCTGCCGCTACAGCCTATGATTTGCCAAACATGTGGTCTTTGCTCTACAGGAAATTCTGGTCCAGTGAATTTAGTAGATATGTAAACAAGTAACTAGAACAAACTTGTGTCTGCTAGAAGTTTTACAGGGTACTGGGAAGCAGGAATAGGAGTTGAGGTAACCTGGTAACTTTAACTCGGGTTAGCTTGCTTTGATCAAAAGCACACTCTACTCTGCCTGAGAAAATTTATTATCACCTGGGAGTCTAACCCTACAGTCAGATCTTTTCTTATTTTCATATCCCAATTCTGGGTTTCTGTCTTTTGAAACTCAGTCTAGAGGTCTTGAATGGGCCATTTCTGTGCCCTAGAGATTATTTGACTCTAAGGTAAGAAACTCTTGGTCACTCTTATGAAGAGGGCACAATCACAGAACGTGTCTGTTTCATTTTATAAGAAATGTACAGCTACAGTTGCGCTTCTATCACAGATGATTTTTATGGAAAATTGATCCTTGTGAATAATACCAGTATTGGTGCATAGAAAGTGCTTATTTGCCAAGAGCTTTAGAAATTAATAGTGTTTTAGTTCCTACTGGAACTTACATAGTACCACAGACTGGGTCACTTAAGCAATAGAAATTTATTTTCTCACAATGTGGGTACCTAAAATTCAAGATCAGGTGTTGGCAGATTTGGATTCTTCTGAGACCCCCTCCTTGGGTTGTTGATGGTTGACTTCCCCTGCGTCATCATCTGGGTTTCCTGCTACATGTATCTGTATCCTAGTTAATTTTCTTATAAAAGCACAGGTGATTTTGGATTAGAACCTATCCTGATCATCTCATGTTAATTTCATGGCAACTTTAAACCTCCTATCTCCAAATACAGTCATCTTTAGAGGAATTAGGATTAAAAATGCAATTCAACACAAATAGCAGTTATCACCAGAAGTATTCATTAAAATCTGGATATTTATTCATATGCAACACATATGTTCCCATTTATTTTAACACAGCTCATAAAATGCATTCAATTATTTTAAAGAAAAAGGACCTGCTGTTTCATGTCACTTGGCACGTGCTCATATACAGGCTCAGTTGGCTCAAGTGTGAAGGAGAGGAATCTGAAGTTTTGGAGAATGCCAGAAACAGTGTGAAAGGCTTTAAGTTGCTCTGAGCTACATAGTTATTTTCTGAGGCCAGTAATAAAAATGATGGTATACTATTTGAAAATAATTACCTGAAATATTCTTTTGAGTTGGTAATTAGCCAGCTTCTTCTTTGTATGTGGTCAGGAACATTTTTACATTTCTTTTGTTTTATGAGCTCAGTTTGATTTCTGTTCTAGCAGTGCATCTGTTAACTAATGGTATTTTTCTCTGTGTGTATGTGTGTGTATGAAAGAGAGAGCGAGAGAGAGAGAGAGACAGAGAGATCGAAAAATGCTAGTGCAAAATAAAAACATTTGATTTGGATTAATATGTCTTAACTCTTATTACCCATTTGAACATTCAGAGCAAGAATTATCTAAGGAAGAAATAGACAATTATTTATCGAATTTATATATTGGATAAAGAGTATTTGTGTTATGCTCTTTTAACATTTCAGATTTTACTAACATTTAGAGGAAACTAACAGATTAAGCCAAAGGCAATACTGGTTCAATAAAACAATTACATGTAAAGAGTTACTATGATGTACTTCACAATTTAGTAGAATATTAGTAAAATTAATGAAGCTATTATTTAAGTCTAGGCACATATAAACATCTTACAGATAAATGCTAACTCCTGAAACTTACCTGTAATTATTTTCACACATACTTTTTTTTAAACAAAAGAGATATCAAAGATGAAAAATCCCATTACCAACTCAAATTGGATGTCAAAAGTCATTTACTTTCATTTAATAATCATATTTCCAGTTTATTGGGTTTGCTTTCTATTGTTCAACCATCCACAGTGCTTTGTGGATTCAGATCTTTTCCTTTTCGTGCTTATTGCATTGAGTATCTGGTGCCATGGAATTACAAAGTGGTCCTGACCTCTGTCTGGGTCTTAGATGTTTTAGACAAGGCATTGTAATTTACATAAACTGCATTTAGTTTTTGTGACCCACACTGAAGCGAAGAAGTTCCTCTAAATGTTAACTTTAGCTATGCCCATACTTGGTGCCATCATTGATACCGTAATTTGTCATCTTTGAGGAATTTCCTGAGAAAAGAAACATAACCCTATACATTTAATTAATCCCTACTTTTCCATGGCATTAGAAATTCTCTTAATCAGTTACAGTCTATGGGTAGATATAAGCTGTAATCAATATTTTATGCTTCAAATGCCTTTCTGACTATAACTTGCATTGTGAAAAATTACACTTTTAATTTAAGGTCTATTTTCTGAGCTCATATCTCTTCTTACATTAGATCTACTGAAGCCTGATCATGCCCCTGGCCTTCGGCTCATTTAACAGAGTTGCCTTGGGCTCAGAGTTACTGCCTTTTCTGTTTTTTTTTTTTTTCACCCTTTCTTCTTTAAGCTTAAAAATGCAATTTATTGAATTTCAATGGATGTAAAACCAAAACTGTTGGTGCCATATTCTCTTCATCTAGTAAGGAGCAAGCAATTTAGTAATGATGGTTTGAGATGATTAGATTACTGCCAAACTATATCAATAGAAGACTGACAAGATCCCCTGTGGTAATTTATTTGGGTATCTTAGACAAATACAGTTTAAGAGGTAACATCTTTGATTTATACACTATAATTGGATTTATTTAATAAAAATTAGTACAGTTGCCAAAATTTCATTAATTCAGTAGCTTAGTCTTTTGCTAAGGAATGTGTATTCTTGTAGCATAGGTATTAGCAGATGCAAAGGTTAGTGCATCCAAATTTCAGGCAGAACTAGAATACTGGTGAGGCACATTGGGGGTCTATTGCTGTAAAGGACTTGAGTAATGCAATTGATAATTGATGTTCATTATTTGATTCATAGAAGTGAGTCAGTGCTACAATACGTGTCCTCAGTATCTTCATCTCTTCTTCTAATTCCTCTGGTTGGTCAACATTCCTTTGGACTAATAACTTATTATTTGTCTATTTTTAACCTCCCTTCATTTTCCCTTCACCACAACAGCCAGATTGATCTTTTTATTAGAATAGTGTGTTGTCATTCTTTTGTTATTTGCCATTTACTGTCTATTACATATCAGTTGCAAACATTTTTTTCCTAGCTCTTGTCACATACTTTTGAAGTCAGCTGTTGAGTCCCCTCCTATTCTAAGCCTATTACCTGGGGACAAAGTTAGATGTCCCTCTTTTTGTTCCAGCCAGGTATCTATTATTTTATATCTTAGCAGAATTTGTAGTTCTCTACTTTTTTTCTTTAAAGATTTATTTATGCATACAAGAGCTGGGGTACAGGGCAGAGGTGCGGAAGTTGAGAGGACTCACCAGAGACAGAGTGGGGAACAGAACAGGCAGATGGGCCGAAACACACTGCTGAGGGGAGCAGCAGGCAAGCCAGGAGGGGTGTGCTGTGCCGTGGGTTCCCTCCCTGGCCGAGGATCGAACTCTCACTGCTGTGCGTCTTATGCTTCACAGTGCAGGTGCTCAATCCGCTGCACCACCTGGGAGTTCCTGTAGTTATTTTCTTAATGTTTGTTTTTGATCTGCCTCCAAATTTTGTGAGCCCATGATCCATATCCATCTTGTTTTTCATTGTGTCCCAGGGCTGAGAATAGTGTCATTAAACAAATAAATATTTGTTGGTGGAATGAATGAGAAAATGCCATTTACTGTAGGGTAAGAGAAATTTGGTGGATGTTAAAACTATCTGATGTCTGCTTAAGAGAGTTTGTTTAGTAATTCAATTTGGAAAGAAGTTACCCACACCTTGTGTCTCTGTGTCTCTTTTAGTTATATAGCACAAATATTCACATATCTTTTTTTTTTCTTATTAAGATTTGGCAGTTGATTCCTTTTGGAAAATGTTAAAATAATCTGAGACTTTGGTTCTTTCAAATTGTTACTATTAAATGTGAAATATATTGATTGTTTTCAAACCTAAAGTCAGAACCATTGCTTTCATTTGCTAGTTGAGTTTGAGTTTAGTCAAGGGAATATTCTAATGGTCTGTGAAAGTGGTAGAAACTTAGAAATTACAGATTATAGCACTAGGAACACATTTGTGTGAAACTTGCATTGCTTATTTCAGTCATTTGTTTGTGTCCTGATGTGTGGATTTACTATTTAATAGCATTTAATAGTCATTGTGTGATTTACTTCTCATATCAGCTCTATAAGATAGGTGACAATATCTCCATTTTGCAGATGAGAAAACAGAAGCATACTGAGATTTAGCAAGTTGTCCAAGGTCAAATGTATTTGGTAGAGTTGGGAATCAAATCCAGATTTTTTTTGTTTTGATTTTAGAGTCTATCTCTTAATCCCTATGCATTCATTCCTTTCTAACCTTGTAATCACAAAATATTTTTTTTTCCAGAAATTCCATCTATAAATTCAATAGTGTAGTTCCAGGAATGAGGCTATAACACCAGAGCACTAACTCTAATGCATCTTGGAAGTACTGAACCATTCCTATAATGAATCCCAGACTGAATGATGAGGCAGATATCACAAGGTTTTGGGGCTTAATGGGCTCCTTCTCCAACATGTTTAAGAACTTTCTCTTGTACATCTGTCATCCTTTCATAGTCCTGTTAAAACATCATTATTCTACTTCTACTCCTACCCACTGCCTGGCCAGAAGCTTTTCTTGTATTTTAGTTTTTCATACTCAGCGTTGCTTCAAAGGACTAAGATGATAAAATAACTTAAGAAATATAAAAAACCATCCAGTAACAGACTATTAAAAATAGTGCAAATTGCATAGGACTGCAAACATGTTTTATCTTGAAAATTTATCTGGAACATTTGCTTAACTGGAACAATTTTGCATATTCACTTCCATCTGCCTATGAAATATTCCCTTGGATAAAACTACTCCTTGTTCTGAATATTCAATGATAACTTTTTCCCTTTGGGTTCTTTAATAAATTCACAAGTTTATTGCAAACACAAATCAGACAGTTTTAGGTACTGTAAATATTACCTGTGTATGTTTAATTTTTTAATACATTTCTGAGTTTAATCCGCCATTTATTAATATATGCATGAAAATAGCACATAATATACTGATTCAGAAAGAGTTTACAAGCCATTGAGACCAATATACTTATTCATTTTATGGACTTATTTGATGATTTACTTTCTATCTTAATGTGGGAGCTAGTGTGACACACTTTTAGTGTGATGTTGATTGGAGTTTTTTCTTAGATAGGTTCATAGTTGGAAGACAGTGGTTTTCATTACTTATTTGTCCCCTTTTGTTTACATTTGTCTTAGTTTCAGTAGAGAAGTCCTGGGGCTAAGTAAGCTATTGCATGTGGTGGTAACTTCACAATTATCTGCCCTTCTTTGTGTCTGTAATAGCTCCTCCTATGGTCTGATCCTGAGACAAGAGATACTCTTGTTCCAGGTTCCTGCAGTGCAATTCCTAGTGTGGAAAAAGTTTCAGCTGTGTTCTGACATAACTCACTTCCAGTACCCATGACTTTCTCCTGTATTTTCTCTTATCTGTAGCCTGGAAACCTGGAATGCACTGTCTTCTGGATTAACTGTCTGCTTAAACAATCAATTTTGGGTTGTTGCTAATGTTCCCCTTTGGTCTTACTTTTCCTTTATACTTGATTTTTGTGGGCTTATCTCAACCCATCCTTCCTTTGCTCACAAACTTCAAATTTGCATTTTCTTTCCTTTATTTAAAGATTATTTCTGTGTATAAGAATTGGGGTGTAGAGAGATGTAGGGGGGTAAGAGGATTCATCACAGAGTGGGGTGCAAAACAGGCAGATCTACTGAAATACACTGCTGAGGGGAGCAGCCCCTAAGACAGGAGAGGTCTGCTGCACCATATATGGGTTAGCTCCCTGGCTGGGGATTGAAATCAGGCCAGGGTAGTGATAGGACTGAGAGTTAACCCCCAATGCCACCAGAGATGACCCTTCAAACATTCCTTTTCGTTTGAATTCCCTGAAACTGCTTGTTTAGGAGAGAAGTATACAGGCACTATGTCAGTCCCAGAGGAGACTGGGGCTCAGTCTCTGCTCTAAGAAACTTTTTCATCTGTTGTGGAGAATGGAACAGACATATCTTGATTTTTTGATGTGATAAATGCAGTACAAGTCTAGGTGTAAAATTTTATGAGAACACTGAGGCCACAGATTTAAGCTTCACTATCAGGAAAAATCATTTGAAAGACCTGTCACTTAAAATGAGGCTTAATGATGTGAAAAGGTAGCTAGTTGGCACATGTGTCTGAAAGTGAGACTAGTTATATTTTTGGCAAATCATGGAATACAAAAGCAACACAGTGTTAAAGAACTACAAACCTTTGGATATTGACAGAATGCAAAATGCACTCTAAACAGACACAAAGGACACCAGAAGAGTTACTGTCAGATCGTGGAACTCTGCATACAGCAGCAAAAAGCCTGGGTTTATCTTGCACTCATAGAAAAGCAGCACTTGCAATGCTTTGCTGTTTTTTCTATTTATGTGCCAAGTGGCATCACTTACCTCTATAATTTGGTGTTGGAGTCCCCACTACGCTCTCATTTCCTATTCAAGAGGTTGGGTGATGTTGGATCCACTCTAGATTCTAGCACATTATGCAGACCAGACTGGTACATCCATCTGATGTCATTCTCTCTCTCTCGTTCTCTCTCTCTCTCTCTCTCATTTTTTCTCTCTCTCTCTCCCCCCCTCCCAAATATTTATAATAGCAGCCACTATTCTATGCATGTGTGTCGGATATGGAACAGGGTTGATAAGAAGGAAACAGAGGAAAATAGTTTCTCCTAAATGGCTCTGAAAGAAATCTATAGGATAAGCAAAACTTCCCAGTGACTACTGGTGACAGTTCGATGGCTCTAATCGAATAAGGACCTTACCATTTACCCCCCTAGTTTCTTTAAGATTGTATGCTGTTTTTCAGATGGGTAAGTATGGAGAGATCATCCAACTGTGTTTTTACCCTAACTCTATGCATCTTAAATTATTGTAAATTCTTCCACTATTCTGACAATATTGAAATTATGTCTCCATAATTGTTTTCCTGGGCAGTAAGGAGGATCAGGGATATCTAACGTATTGCCACATAACTCTAAGTCACTCACAACATTTGTAATAGCAATTTACTGTTTACAAATCAGTTTTTCTATCATAAGACATGATTTCATTTGTATATCAATTCTGTGAACTAGGGATTGTAGGAAGTGTCATCTTATAAATGAGAAAAAAAATGAGTTTCTCTGAGATCAAGTGAGGGGCCTGGTTCAAAACAGCAGCTTGAACCATGAAGAGAGGACTTCAGAACCTGCAGTCTTTGTCGCTGTCATCCTGCTGCTCTGTGACTCTACCAGTAACTTGGGAAGATGAGTCTGAGAAAATATTCACCTCCCTCTTTGGCTAAAAAGGAACTGAAGTGCCAGAGCAGGTGTAATAGTGGCTGGGGTCAAAATAGAAGACAAGTGCAAGTCTTTTAATGTCTTCACTTATCCACAACTTCTTTATCCACACAACACATAGGTGTATATTTCATATTGTTAGTTTCTTGACACATACATAACACTGGGCTTGTCTGATCTGTGGTTAATGCTGAGACACAGGATGGTTGTTTGCACTGTATTATCAGTCAGAATATGAATATGATTTCCTTATCTATGAAGAGAAATGCTAGTTGTTTATCACACTCAGAATGTGTATATCCCAATTGTATTTCATCTGCATGGGGCTTGTGATAAACACTCTGAATATTGTAGCAATTTGACAATGAATTCTCATATACAAAGCTTCTAAAATGTACTTAAATTGAAATGGTTCTGGAACTATAATTATGAGCAGAGGCCTCCTTGGCTTTCAGTTCACCTTGGGGTCATAATTTTATCTTTTGAACATTCTTTCAGAAGTGTATTAATGCTGAATGGGCTTTCTTACCAGATTCCTTATTGAACTCTGAGTCTAGAGTATGTCAAGAAAATGTTTTAACTCCATCCTATTTCTGCTTGGCTAGAAAAAGCTTTTAATCTCTGGAAAGCTCACATTTTGTAAATGTGTGATATGAAAGTAGTTTCTTTAGGAGAAAAATGCCATTGTTTGTCACATATAAAAAAATTATATGGCTAAGGTATTTTTGGCAGTTTTATATAAACACAGCTATCTCTAGAAAGTACTCATTACTGCATTGGATACTATGTCTTCTTCCAGGTTCAATGTTAAGTTGCAAATAGATATAATAATACTGTGTATGGTCATATTGCAGATTATATTTTGAAAAGAAGATATAATTGAATTTCTAAATTTTAGGAAATACAAAATTATTATATTAATGTTTATGGTAACAATATTGGAGAATACAACTTATCATGGGAGGTCAATGTGTCCTTGATCTATGGAGAATATACTCTTGATATATAGCAAACATATTTGTATTGATCTTGATCAATTTAAACTTTTTTAAATTTTATAGATCCATATTTTGAATGTTTGTTACAATTTTTTCCTTCTGTGTATAGGGACAGTTCAAAAGGAAAAGTGTCACTAGCTGACTTTGTTTTTTTTTTTTAAAGATCTATTTATTTATGCATACAAGCATGGGGGTACAGGCCAGAGGTGTGGGGGGGGGTGAGAGGATTCACCACAGAGAGCGGGGAGCAGAACAGGCAGATCAGTGGAAGTACACTGCTGAGGGGAGCAGCGGGCATAGCAGGAGAGGTCTGCCGCACCATGTGGGTCCCCTCCCTGGCCGGCAGCAGGGATCGAACTCATGCTGCAGTGGCTGCATTGTGCTGCAGTGGCTGCATTGTGCTGCAGTGGCTGCATTGTGCTGCAGTGGCTGCGTTTTGCTTCATAGTGCATTGCTTAACCCACTGCGCCACCAGGGAGGCCCCTGACTTTGGTTTTGAATGCTTTTGTTGAAATCATTAGGTTTCCCCACCAGATGATGGATTTTAACTCTCATGAAAAAAAGATCTCTTTGAATAAGCTATTGTGCTTGGTAATAGGAATCATAGAATTCTAGAGTGTTAGAAGGGACCCAATTAATTGTCTAATTACTGGTCATCACTCACACAAAAATAGCTTTCCTTCATCCAAATGCGCACACATGAAGAGCAACCCCTTCCTATTCCACGTATGAATGTGTGCAAGGCTGTTGTGAAACAATATTATACCTTCTTTTCAACTAGTTTAGACTCGATTCCCAAACTAATCTCACCAATGGAACCCACTCATACTCTGTAGGGTCTAAAGAGAAATAAAACTGTGTGGTCCCTTTGTTCAAAAATTATTTAAAAAATCACATGGTAATAGCAGGTCATTAATTCAAGGTTGGGGCCTTCTGTGCATTGGGCCCTCTGAGGTTGTGCAGGTAATATGCTTTCAAACAGTCTGTTCACCACTTGTGTGGCTAGCAGTGAAAGAACATAGCTCTAGAACAACTCTCTCATTGTACTTATGGGAAGACTATAGCCCAATAAGTGTAGTGATTTGTTACAGATAAAAAGTATATATTAAGGATGACATAACAATTCACTAACTTCTATCCTAGTGTTGTTATTAGTAATCACAATTCAGTTATCCTGAGAATGTAATAAAAGAAATAAATGTGTGTGTGTGTGTGTGTGAGAGAGAGAGAGAGAGAGAAGAGAGAGAAACACTATCCTTTTTTGGTTCCAACTTCTCTTTTCAATTTAATTTTAACTCAGGAATTGCTGAAAATATTTCCAATACTACTTAGTCTATTTTCATATCTCAGTTAAGGTAAATAATGTTTTTGCCCCTTTTTGGGGGGCTTTCTGAACAACCAACTACTATTATAGAGCATTGTACTTGTTCAGAGGTAATGAAGGAAAACAACAGAAGTTTCAGATTCTGGGTCAAAGAAGAAAGTCATAAAAACAGGGACCAGTAATATCTTACAGAAACTGATAAGTGGAGGAATGAAATAGAGGGGTTATATTTAGAGAGGGAGAGAAACATTTATTTCCTTGAGCCTGAAGGGGAGGATGAGAGGACAACTGTGCACACAGAATATTGCTCCTAAGAGCAAAGGGAAGAAATGTGCACATAGCTTTTATTTTTACACAGAAATGACAACTCGTCATGTGGTAAAGAAGTTGTATGGGGAGTCAAGCAGAATAGAAGGTTTAGAAAAACTACCAGATGATGATGCTAGACAGGCTGAGGGATTGTGGCTCTTCTCTAAAGGATATATGACCTGGAAAAGTTAAAAAATGTATTCTAAGTTACATATATATGTGAATGTATATGACAGAATTTAATATAACTGTATTATTAAATTATATCAATAAATGAATGTAAAATAATATTAGCATTTAATTGACTATTAAAATGATTGCAAACTATTTTAAAGCAAAACTGAAGTTTATGATTTAAATTAAACAAGTGGGCTATTAAAATATAGGTCCCATATGAATCTAAAATACTTTTTTGTATGTTTGTCAGTGAAGTTGATTAAACTATTTTTGTATAGACCTAGTCTTTGATTCCATGATTAGTTTGACAATACAAGTTAGGATTTCTTTAATCCATTTTTTTTTTTTTTAGTGGTGAAGTCAAAGGGAGTGCAAACGGGGAATGATTGAGAAAGACAAGAAAAAGAATGTAAAAAAAAAATCAATCAAATGTCTTCCTATGGTTTTGCTTTTTATTGATGCCTTTGTAGTCAAACCATGAGGGAATATCACTTTTTTAAAAATTGAATGAATGTTAGAACTACATATAAGACTTCTAGATAAAAATTTTACTACAATGGCCTTCGTTCATTAATAAGAAAACTTTGAAAAAGGCATCAGAAAAATTGTAGATTTGAAAGCTTGATTTTTATTCACGTTCTAAGTTTTCTTCTCTCATCCCTTACTTAGTTATTTTTTGTTTTCCTCTTTAAGTGCTTGTGTCCCACTTTCAAGCAGGATCTAATTTAGAAGCTGATGAAAACTTTAAAGAGTCCTTTTGCCTAATATGTGCTGCAGAACTTCAGCAACAGACACGAGTAAAATCAACACATATGGTTTTATTTATTTATTTCCTTTCAAGTGGCCCAACCTAGAGACTTTGGGAATCATTTTGCAGAAACATAACTGTGTTTCTTAGCACGTACATCTTAAAGACTATGCTTAGTTCAGCCTGAAAAGGAACGTCAATGTTTGCCTTTCCTTCAGGAACAAGAGAAGATCAAGTTTTCATGTTTCAAGAAGACATTTTGTTTATTTTGATCCTTCCTTTTCATGATCAGCTTTTAGTGGCGTGCATTCATATGCTGATTAAAGGCTCATAGCATCTCTTTATGCAGATTGTAAATGACAAATGCCCAGACACAAGTATAAAATGGCTTCTCCAGTGAGGAGAGCATCAGGTAAAAATAATTAATTGAAAGTTTTCCACTAATGACCCTACTGAAATTTCAACACAGCTATTAAAGATTTCGCCAATCTGTTTGCATATTAATACCATGAAATTTTCACTATACTAACATTCAATTAAATTTTGATCATCTGATAATTTATTTAAATGATTTCAAATATAACAATATCTTAAAAAGTTCAATGGTCAGTATTGAAGATCTAAATGATTACCTTCACTTTCATGAACTGTTTTGCAGTAGTTTATTTAATCTAAAAAAAAATTGAAGGGTTCTCAATGCCTTGATTAAAACATAGGTGATTTAAATATTCTAGAACATTATTTCTTTGGCATGGTATGTTATTAATAATATTAAAAAGTTTTGCTATTTAAACTCAGTGAAATATAGGTTTGCTATACTTTTTCTTGATGTGATTTCTAAGAATCTTTAAAATGTTCATATTTATTGTAATTTCTGAGGGAGGAGGAATAGGGAACACAGCATTTTCCACATTTCTTTGAAAAGAACACCTCAGGGGGCCATTCTATAGAATATGCTTTGGCAAAGCTGAGAGAGAGGATGTTTGAGTTTCTGTTTACACATTCAAGGACATAGTCATAGAGTATAGAAAAGTATCAAATTTGTGTTAGGTTATAAAAAAATGTGTTAGAGTGAAGCAGTCTTATGTGAAGTGAATGGAATGTGAGATATTTCCAAATTTAAAACAGAAACAAATCTAAGCCTGCAGTTTTCTTTTAGCTTAAGAGGTGATGGTTTAACAGATTATCTTTGTATAAAGTTCTGATATATACATATATATGTGTATATATATATCTGTACTTAACGTGGAGGAAGAAAGTGGAAATTCTGGTCATTTTAGCTCGGACTAATCTTAAGTGTCTCAGGTAAATGGGCATGGGGAAGAGGACTTCAATTGGGCACCAAGGGAGGGCCTGTAGATTTGGATTCTCTGTTAAGGCACATGCCCTCTGCATCACTGGGTTGTACATGATCTTGAAAGTGTCGGGATATCCCAATATGGATAGAGATTACACCAAATCAATTTTCCTTAGAGTAAAGATAGAAGATCTACAGGAGGATGTTGATGTCATCTTATTATCAAAAGTAGTAAAAGTACTAATTATAACTTTTTTTTTTTTAAGTGTCACAGCTTAGTACAATGCTGAAGTGTCTTATGGGGGTCATTTCACATAATCCTGAAAAAAATAAAAGCCTCGCGTAAGGTCAATATAATTTCTATCAACATTCTTAGATAAGGAAATTGAAGCTTAGCTTCCTTACATCTCACAGCTAATACATGAAAGAGCCAAGGGCATAAAAATAGAAGATCTGACTTCTAAATCCTTGTTTCTAAACACAAAGTTTGCTCTCTGTGCTCACTTACCATCAGTAATAAAGTTTAAAGTTTCTGGTAGCAAAGCATGTCATTGGCAGGTCTTTTCTTTATAAAACAGGCAGCTCTGTGGCCATAGATGTACTGAGTTTCTTGGATGTACTTCATTGCTCATTACTGTTTGAAAGTGGAATGTCTTTCAATTCTTTTCTCTTCCATATATAACACCATAACTTGTATTTGTGTCTGAGACTTTGAGACATAAGAAATAGTCTTGCACTGGAGACAGAAAAAGTTTTTGTTGGTTCAGAGGGAAGTGAACCTCTTTGAATGAACACAGAAGGTGAAATGGGAAAAAAAATAAATACATTATATAACTGGAAAGAAACATGCAAGATAAGTACAATGGGATTAAAAGCTGCAATGTTAGTGCTGTAGTGTGATTTTAAAATTAAATCCAAGACTGCATGGGTGGTGCTGTGCAGTTGAATCCGTGCACACAGATGGTGGCAGAATAAGCTAGCATTTGCTTCTGGAGTGTCACAGAGGACCAATCAGTTCTTGTGCTCCTGGAGACATGATGCAGTGAAGTTAATGGAGGTGTCAGCACTGCTGTGATCAGATCAGTGACTGCGGGCAATTCCTAATGGGTTCGGAGCTCTGCGTTCCTTGCTAATTTCTCATTTCCATTCCTACTGCCATAGTTCAGGCCCTTATTACCTCTTGTCTGGACTACCAGCTGGTCTGATTACCTTTGGTCTCACATCTCTCAGAATCATCCTACAGAGTTTAAGGTTCTTGAAGCTCCCTTTTATCATGTCACTTCCATGATCAAAAGTCTCCAGTGGGTTCCTATCACCTATTGAATGAAGAGTAGACTTTGTAGCCTGGCATCTGATAGTCTCTTGAACTGGCGCTAACCCACCTGTCCTGCCTTAACCCACCTATTAACTTACATGTCCTTCATCCATGCCTACTGACAGCTGCCTGTACCCTCTCTCCTTATATTATCCCCTTTGCTTTTGCTTTTCTGTCAATTAAAACATCCTGTTCCTCTTTTGTTTCCATTAGCATGTGAGATAGACACATGCAATCCCCCCGCCTCCCTTGCAAACTACTGTAGTATATTGACATGTGAAGAGCTGTAAATTTTTAATGTAAAACAACTTGGTGAATTTGGGGATGAGCATGGATATATATCTGTGACACCAGCACTACCATCAAAGTCATAGATAAACCTATCACTCCCAGAGTTTTCTCCCAGCCCCTTTTATTATTACTATTACCATTAGTTTTTGCATGTGTGTCATAAAACTTAATGGAAGATCTACCCTATTAAATTTCAAGTAGATAAAAGAGTGCTGTTTGTTATGTAAACAATGCTGTATAGTAGATCTCTAGAACTTATTTATCTTTCATAGCGGAGACTTTGTACAGCTTTACTATCACCTTCCCATATTTCCCTCCCTCAGTCAACCCCCAGACAACCACCATTCTACCCTCTAATGCTTTGAGTAGATTCCTCGTATAACTCAGAGCTCATAGTTATGCCTTTCTGTGTCTCACTTATTTTACTTAACACACTATCCAGCAGGATCATTCTTGTTAAGGCAAGAGGCAGGTTTTCTTTTATTATGAGGATATAAAATACTCAATTGTGTGTGGTGTCTGTATAGCTTACATTTTCTTTATCCATGTCAGTGGACATTTAGGTTGTGTCTCATATGTATTCTTTAATGCTGTTACAAATGTCCCTTCCTTCACAAAACTCCTGTCACTTCAACTGTGAGGGACTTTTCACCCTCTGACTTTGTGTGGATGTATGATGTCTCTTTCATGCAGTTTACACATTTTTCTTTCAACTGTAAGTAGACAACATCCTTATTACTGGGTTTTGAGATTGCAAATTGCAGAGGCTCTTGTTACTTAGTAGAAAATACCACAGTGACTAGTCCAGGGCCATAACATATGCTCAATTTTTTTTTTTTTTTTTGCACTCAGATGACTGTGTCCCACCTTAAAACTTGAAAATAGCGCCCACAAAATGAATACCCCCAAGGACAAGTGGTTATAATATTTCTTCTGCTTTATTTGTTCTTTTAGCACTTTCCAATTTTTTTCTTGAAAAAACAATCATAATTGGAACTAAGATCTTAATTTGTATAATTATTGTTGGGCTATGTTAGGAGAGATACTAAGTTTGTCAATATCATCATTGTATTTTCAGAACTATTACAGTGTCTGAAACATGGAAGCTGTGTAATAAATACTAATTAGACGAGTTAATGAGTCTCCAATGTATGTTTCCCAAACACCTGAACAACAGTCATTTTTTCAGTTATTTATTAGGCATTTGCTTTTTCAGGACCAGAGCTAAGGAAGCAGAAATTGAAAGTGCATTCCTTAGTGTACAAATATGAAAGCCTTTACTCATTTAGTCCATGGCAAGAGAAATACAGCCAGCTGAAAGGATTGAAAGACCAAGCCCTGCCTTAACTGGTCCCTGAAGGAATCACAGGATCTCTCAAAACCTGATCTATGCTCCTGATATATCAGTGTGTTTTGCTTTACTTGCAAGCGGTATTTGACACTTTAACTTCTCTCTGGTTTCTCCTATATCTGGAATCATTTCTTGGTTAACTCCACGTGAATACTGTCAGTGAACATGCAGCCACAATAAAGGACTCAGACAATACAGAACATACAAACTTCAAGTACTTCACAGCTTTCTCATTGGCAAATGATCTGTCTCAAAGTCCTGTTGAACGTTGAGCTGGGACACTTAATATTCAGATGGGTTTCTCTAAAAGGCAGATCATTCATGTAATCTTCCTGATTTGAGGCTTTAAACTTTTACCAGATTAAGTAAGTATATACTGGACTATGTAGTATAGAATAACACTGCCAAACTCTGTGGCTTTTATTGGAATCATATGAGAAATGGTCCTATGGAGACCCCATAATTTTCAATAAAACAGAAATTAAGGATATTATACATGAATTTATTCTACATTTCCTATGTGAGGACTCATTTTCTTTTTCAGAGTTTTAAGATAAACTTTGCTGCTATGCTTCCTTTCAGTAGTTAAAGATTTGCAACTCATTATATGTATATAAATGATAGTCAGGAAGTTCAAAGCTAAGTCTTTTCCTTTATCTTGGATTTTATTCTATAATTACTTTTCTTTCCCTTCAACTTATAGTCTGACTCATTTTTCTCCTGTGCTTTGAAAACAGTTTTATTGTATTGATTACTTGCACTGTGGTTTGAATCAATTCTTTTTGGATGTAGTTGGAGACTTAATAAATAATGCCTAAATATATAATAGACTTGTCTTTAGGCATACATATTCTCTCTTATAAACATTCATTGTGGCAATACATTGGAGATGGAACTAAATATTATTTTGATTCATCAGTGTTCATTAAGTTACTTGCTGTACTTTATAGAACCCATGAAGCTCCTGGAGCCTGTTCTAACACAGCTTGAATGGTACTTTTGAGGAGAGAGCATTGAATTCTTCTCATATTTTAATGAGTATTATATATACAGATTAATTTTTTTGTTCGGCATCCCATATTGTTCCTTCTGCTTTGAAATGAAAATCACAAATGCTTAAATAAATTAATTGAAATGTTGTTTACCATCTCAGTAACTCATATACATATTTTCATGTCCTCAACTGAAATGCAATTTTCTAAAACCTGACGCAGGTAATACTGTTTAATGAATCACAGCAGAGTACTCTTTTAGCTTCTTTAAGAAAAATAACTAAATTTTCTTCTGTTCTTCATTTATATGAATATAAAGAATGTGGAAATATGTAGGCTGCTCATGATCTAGGAAACAATGTGAGCCTTATTGTCACATCTGTTCTCTGTATGACCATTAGTGGAGCATGTAATTCTCTAGATGGCTAAATATCAATCCCATCTTACACTATAGCAGCAATGCAATGTAGAGTCTAACTTACTGATAGAAAGGAGTATTTGCATATATTGGCATATATTGCATATCAGTATTGGAAAGAAATTGGACCCTTGATTTCTTTCAATTCCTCTCCTGTCTTTTGGGCACTTGGCTCTCAAAAACAATCATTTTCAAGTTAGTTGTGTTTCCTCGAGTAGTGTTCAGCAAACCATTTCTCCTGAAAGATACACTGTGAGGATGAGAATTCTTGGTCAAATATATATGGGAAAGGCAATTTATTATACCTCCATTTTCTTAGAAAGTCATAATTACTTTTAGTATTAAAGTTCTTAGAACTTCTGAAGAAAAGAAATATGTTACATTGTTATATTTAGGAAAAGCTAGTATTTTTCTAAAAGAAAGACTTTGCTATATAGATGAAGCAAACAACACCCTGAGGAATTATTCTAGTTGTTACCATTGCTGTTTGTTATATGAAGTGTACTTTGGCAAAGGATATTCTAAAATTTTCTCTAGCTCCTAGGCACTATCCCTATACTCTCTTTTTTAATAGAATTTTGAAGCATTGGTAAGACCTCAGAAGATCATGTAGCCCAGTGATTTTCTAATTGTAGCATGCCTGTAACTACTTAGGAAAGGTTGGTTCAAATGAATTGCTGCTCCAACCCAGGAATTTTTGGTTCAGTAGGTCTAAATTAGTAGATTCAGAATTTGCATTCTAACAAGTTCCTAGGTGGTTGGGCTGCTGCTGGTCTGGGGTGATTCTTGAAAACCACTGACATATATAGTGGTTTGATTTAGTCTCTCTTAACTTCTGATAGGACTGATAAGGTCCTCTATCTTCTCCATCTTTAGTGACTACTGAAACTTCCTAAGACTGTTTCTTACTGAATTTTCTCAAGTATCCTTAATTGTCTAAGACATCTCACTTATCCCCAAGCTACTAGGCTTGACTATATGAACCAGGTGCATATCATTATCTCTGAGGTTCCTTTGGTTTTGAAAAGAGTAATAGCTAGCTTTCGTAATAAACTCTACTGCCTCTGCTGCTTTAGTTCTTTATCAACCTGGATGTTTTTTCATTTGCTTTTAGAATACATGCTTATTGGAAGCCAGAAGGAAAAAGGAAAATACCGGATGATCTTACTCATAGGAGGAATATAGGTGAATAAGAAAAGAAAAATAACAATAAAACCAACAATAATGACAAAACCACAACTAAACAAAACAAGAATGAACAGACAACTACAATCAGAGACATTAGGGAGGGAAGAGGAAGGGATTGGGGTCAGGGTGGGGACGGGAGGAACATAAGGGACTGTGGTGATGGTGCACAGGTGAATTGGTGACGGAAATCCTGAGGGGACTACACCAAGAAAAGCAAGCAAATGTTGTAAGAAAAATAGATTAATTAATAAATTAAAAACAAACAAACAACAACAAAAAGGAATAAATGCTTATTGGGTAGATGCACTGTATCACACTCTAAAGTAGGGGGATATAGTGAAAAACAAAACAAAGATCCATCCCTACTTTTATGGAGCTCATAGTTAGGAAGGAAAATACACAAGGTATTTGCACACAATGATAAATGAGAAAAAAACCCACACAACTTGGTGATGCTAGTGAGCACATGTATGAGGGAAAAACAGATACTATAGTCAGAAAATGGCCTCTTTCAGGAGGTAGCATATAAGGTAAATGCTCAATAATTTTTTTCTTTTTAGATTAGTCTCTGGATTTGGTCACCTAAGGTCTGCATTGATTATTTCATTGTCAGCCTTGCAACTCTTGGACTTTGATGTCATCTGGACCACTTCTCACAATATTATTGCTTTGCTTATGGCTCTGGCTCAGAGACACTTCCTCCCAAGAAAACCTCCTATCCACAAGCTTTGTCACTTGTGATCATTTCTCCTTTCCACACCCCTGCCAGCAAGAGCGAATAAGATACTTCTACTTCACCTACTGTCTTCTTGACCAGTTCCTGAGAAGGATGGTATATACTCTGAGGCTGCCCTTACCATCCCTGAAATGTGCTTTAAGAAAACTTTTAGGAATATGATGAACCAAATTTAGTTCATTTTACACAATATGTTGCCATGTTAAGCTTTTTGATGCCAGCCACCAGGTTCTCTGCATGCCCTATGAAATCCTTCTTTCTTCTAACAAATTTCTCTATTGTCTTTGAAACAATCATTCCACACTGGATATGGCTTTGAATGTCTTCCTTTTCTTGCCTTCTCTCCTTCATATATCCTCTGCTTTGTCTTTAACCAGTTTTTCAGATATGACTTGAATAACAGAGATATGATTTGAATAACTTTTCAATAACAGGGAAGGACCAATGCTTCTTATTTTCATTACTATTTATCTATGAATCACCCTCATGTACAAAGACTTTTTCTTTCTTAAATTTTCAATTTAATTTCATTTTTTAACTCAAATGGAGTTCAATCAATGACTAATCTCTTTTTCCTTAATTTGTTTCCCTGCACATTTGCTGCAGTGAAATCATATCCCCTTTATTGCTGCACTTACATAGCATAAACTTTGTCAGGCACTATTCTAAGTGCTTAAATGTGTTAACTCATTTAATTTTAAACAACTATGAAAATAGAACTCCAACTATAATTAACCCCATCTTACAGACAAAGAAAACAAATCATGGTGAGGTGAATGACTTGTCGAAAGTCACAGCTATTTACAAGTGAAGTGATGGTGCCAAGATTTGGACCCTAAGAGTTCTGCTCCAGAGTTTGTGGTGAAGTACTATGTTAAAATCCTCTCACTCCTACTACAATTAAATACAAAATGTTTAATGTCCCCTTGAAATTTGTGCTGTAAGACTTACTCCAATAATTCTAGTCTTTCACGATTCTTTTGTGTTCTCATTGTATCACACAATGTATCCAATATCCCTAACATATTACCCATAAATATAAAGACAATCCAGTAAGCTATCTATCTGTCTATCTATCTATCTATCTATCTATCTATCTATCTATCTATCTATCTATCTATCTATCTGTCATCTATCTATTGTCTATATATATTTAGTAATGACATGTCATTCATCTTCTGTTCGCATATTTTGGAGCCATCAACTGATTAGAATTATAAGGTATCTCAAGCTAAATGTAGGCTGTTTGTGGATTCCCTTCCTACTATTTATTTCATATTCTAGTGACAAATTTTGTTCCATGATGTCATAAATACCCTACAAGAAAACAAAGGACAAATATTGAGTTGGATGTTAAAAAGCAAATTGTACAAACTTCCAGTTTTTTTCTAGGCTGTATATATGGAAACAGGATATTGCTTGGCAAGCAATTAATATGGATGGATGTCCTGTGGCATTAATCAGGTCATCATAAACCTCTTTATAGTTGGAGGAATTTAGACAACAATTGTGTGAAAGAAAGCTAGGACAAATGAAAGCTAAATTCATGCTATGGATCCAGGGAGATAGAAGAAAATAAAAACTATCACCAGTATAGGATTCCAGAAAGGCAAATTCATAAGTACTTCATCCAATGACCTGAAAGTTTCTTTTAGAATAGCTTGGTTTGATTTATGTCCACAAATATATTTTTAAAAGTACAAAATACTCAAATGGAGCAATCACAGAGGTTATAATTTTTGGGTGTGTGCTGTGTACTCTGTTCATACTATTAACTCATGGCAAGCTATACATGCACATTTATTATATTTAATATTGTATAGTGAATTGGAATGTATACTCTGCTTCTGCTGCAGTGTAACATGAAGGTCAACTTGAAAACATCAACCAAGATGTTTTCAAAACACAGGAAAACAAACCCAAAACTTCATCTCTAAAGAGGGAAAATTCAAAAGGAAGCCAAGAGGTCAAACATCAAATTCATAGTAAAGGTCTAGGGCCTCCTAAACAAACTGTAGTCGGCGGTGGGGAAGGCTGTGTGCACTGCACAGAAAGAAGTATTGATAAACTTCCTAATAGACAACACTGGGAAACATTTGGCTAAAAGAAGTGGAGAGTAACTGTCAGTTTCTTTCTGTTAAGTCAAGTATTAATATACCTGCCAATTTTGGATTTCCTCAGGGTACACCATAGCAACTAAACAATCTTTCGAGCTTTCCTATGATAGTGAAACTGGGAGACACCAAATATAGAAACAATCATTTGTCTTATTTACTCTCATATTCCTGGAGTAGGGCTTCTCATCAGCAACACTATTGACATTTGGGGATGGCTAATTCTCCTTGTGGGAGGCTGTTCTGTGCACTGCCAGACATTTAGCACACTGACCCGCTCTCCTTTACTCACTAGATACCAGTAACATCATCACAAGTGTGATAGTCAAAAATGTCTGCAGGCATTGTCAAATGTCTCCTGGGGCACAAATGTCTCCTGGGGTGCCGAATCACACCCCTCCCAATTGAGAACCACTGAGATAGATTATAAACCATAACAAACACTCAAATATTTATTGAATGCATTAAAAAATGGAAGAATGAAATATTTTCTGCTGTTCCCATTTACATAAATTCTTTGTCAAACACATTAATAACTCAAGAAATGGTATAAAAATCAGTAGCATTTTTGTTAGATATTATACCCAGTTTAGAGGGACATTCATTTGGTCCCAAGCCTACACAAACCAGTGGAAATTGTTCTATCTGACATGCAGTATTTTCCAGAGTTCATGACAAAAGTTCCATTCACAATTTACTCTCTTACTTTGAAGTTTCCCTTTACCTGAAGACCTTCTTTAAAATCAAATTCCCCACTCAAAAAAGTTGCCTGATTCTTATTGTTAATAAGATCATGTTTTGAGTTTCTTCTACACAATGAAATAAGAACATCGGAGGAGACTTTGGGCCTTTGGATGTTTTAAAGTTTACATTGTAAAGGGAAGAAAATCAAGACAAACTTGACCCACCACTGAATTTTCCAAGCAGAATCACCAGTATTATTTGTTTATTAAATATACATGTACCACTACCAGGATGTTCTCTTTGCATGTTCCTTCCCAAAGGACTCACAACAAATATGAAATACCCAAACACTGGAGATCATGATACTCAGAAACCTAAGTTAGCTTTCTAATCACTCACTTCATGGTCACCATTTAATACTTTTCAAAATATTTAATTTGATGATTACATTTTCTCATTTTGTATTTTCAAAATTGTTGGTATCTGTGAGAAATGTGTGCTAAAGTCTTCCAGATTTAATTGTTATAAAAATACTCAGCCAAGCCACAGTCTTTGAGCATAAGCTG
The DNA here is from genome assembly GCA_019455555.1 of Galemys pyrenaicus. Taxonomy (NCBI): domain Eukaryota; kingdom Metazoa; phylum Chordata; class Mammalia; order Eulipotyphla; family Talpidae; genus Galemys; species Galemys pyrenaicus. Next base: position 4,180,183 of record JAGFMF010012279.1, read on the forward strand.
TTAAGATGCTTTCTTCAGAAGAGGCACTGGGATCTGTTATTCAAGTCCTTGCTTGAGTTGATTTCTGCTTATTATTCATTAAAATACATTTGTTAAAATATGTTTATGCATGCCTTGAAATATAAATCATGGATAATTTATGTAACTTATTGACTGATTAAGATAATAAGCATTAGTCTCCCACTTAGAGTTTGTCACTTCTGTCTTTGAGCAGTTGCAATATCATACCTGCATGAGAGTGAGGATATTTCTCCTGGCCGAGACAAGGAATCACATGCACAGAAAGGCCAGCAGACATATTTTACACAGAGAAAAATTTCACATGGAGCAAACCCAGCTTGTCACAGTAGTAGGTGGTTACCTTCAAGCCACTCCTGGGATAATTCATTCTTCTCAATTCAGTGTCCATTATGGTTATACCTATTAATACTAAGTGGAGGTGGTTCAATTAAATAAATTCATGTGCGGAGCAAAGGAATAGATTTCCTTTTATAATATTTACATATTATAGGTCATTTTTAAAAATGCTTACTCATTCACTTATACCTTGACAAAATGAAAGGTAAATTAAGACAATATTGGGCCTCCCTGGTGGCGCAGCGGGTTAAGCAACGCACTGTGAAGTAAACCACAGCCACTGCAGCACTGCCGCCAGCTGGGGAGGGGACCCACATGGCACAGCAGACCTCTCCTGCTGTGCCCGCTGCTCCCTCAGCAGTGTACTTCAGTTGATCTGCCTGTTCTGCTCCCCGCTCTCTGTGGTGAATCCTCTCACCACCCCCCCACACCTCTGGCCTGTACCCCAGTGCTTGTATGCATAAATAAATAAATCTTTAAAAAAAAAGACAATATTAAGAAAGATTTTACAATCAAACCATCTACAGTTCTATGACTTCATTGGGATAGGGGCCAAATTGGTGTTTACCATATATTTCTAGAATTTTTTCTAAACTTCCAAGTTTTTCCAAACTGTGTATGCAGAGAACTTTGTTATGAATGATTTAATACTCAAAATATCCATCGTGTCAGTGATGCTACAGAATGTCCAATTATCTGGGTCCTACTTTGCTTGATTATAGTCATGTTTACCTTGGGAAGCACAGCCTCTGCCTTGACAAAGGGGACATCTTCTACAACTTTCTGAAATATGGTAACATATTACAAGGGCAAGGTTCTGACAATCATTTTGTGGTGTGCTACACACACACCTTTACTCAGCTGAGGTGGTCTATCTTCCTGCACCTTGTTATTCCAGAGGAGACAGACATTAGTGATCAAGCCAAGTAAAGAAGAAATTCTGCAGCCCCATATTGCCTTTGTTGGGCATTATTCTTTCCTTCAGGGAAAGGATAAAATGTTTTGAACACATGATAAATAACATAAGTATTGGAAAGCATGGAGACCACTGTCCTCAAGAATCTTTAAGATAAAGACCTGTTTTCTAAATGTTATTATCTAAGGGATATGAACACATCGGTCAGAAGCAAAGCATCCTTTGAACCACATCGGTCTTTTTAGATGTTTATCAAAAGCAAAGCATCCTTCACCGTGGATAACAAAACTCACTTATAGGTTCCATATTCTGGAGTGAAGCTCTTAGGACAATGAATTCTGAAAGAAAAGCTACCTGAAGGCAACTTAAATGTTCTATGGGTTTTCATTACCCATACAAGGAACAAGCAATAGCCCAGGCACAGGAAAAAGATGACTTCTGTCTTTTGCTTTGTTCCTCTCTTTTTATAGCTCCTTCTACTTCTGACCAAATGCATAGTGAATGATTTTGAATTCTTAAAGTGAATTCAGGAGAAGATGTTTAGATGCACAAAATTGTAGCTGAGAAACAGCCCCAAGCTCGGTTCTTATACACAGGACATGAATCCGGGCAATGTGGTCAGTGTTTGCAGTGGGGATGCTGCTGCCCCTGGAATGATTCAATGGGGACATGCTCTTATGTGTCAGGAGCAAATATTACTCATTACCTACATATCCAGATCTGCTCTTGTAGAAGCGAAGGAAAATAATTAAAGTTATTACAGTTTGACTGAAATTGTTTGGAAACACTATGACTTAATGAGAAAGTAGGTGTGTGGAGAACTGAGGATGTAGATGAGGTGGATAAAAAAAAAAAATCTACAATGCAGTTACAATAAATACTCCAGTGAATACATTAAATGAAACCTAAGAGGAAATATTTTTTGTTGAGTTTTGTGACACATGTCAACATGAAGCCCATATGATGGTGAAATTGTTTTCTATATTTTTCAGTATATGAATGTCAAACCTGAAGCCTTTTTTATTGCAAAAATAGGCTCCACAGTATTAAATAAATCATTCATGGATTATGATATTCATCCCACAGCCTAAGAGCTCATTTTGAAAGAGGTAGGCTTGTTTCTATACCTGAACCTTAGCTTACATGTTATAGACACACACTTTCACAAGCACAAGCCAAGGTAAACATCATTTCATTGTAACCTTTTAAAATTCTTGAGTATAATACTAGCTATGACATGAATAAGTATGCCCTCCCCTCAATAATGCTTCAACAAACCTATTCTCATGCTTCATTTACATTATTCCCAGAACACAAATAGTAAGATATTAAAACTGGGTAAGACTGTCAAATGAGATTCACTTACCTGACAGTTCTGTCACTTTAAATTGCTTTGTTGTTTATGCCACGGTTGCAATCTCAGCCCTGTTACTTGTTAATTGCTTAGTCAATGCAATTGTATCACAACAAATTTATCAGAATTTTAAGAGAAGAACTGTCTCTCGCTTGGATATGAAATTACTTTGATGGATCGAAGGTGATTATTATCATTAAATGTGACAAGCACAAAATAAAAATTCTAGTTTTAAATTCCTCTGCAGTAAAGGCACAATAAAAGTCTATTTGAAGTCTACTGATAAAGGAATGATGTGTCATTGGTGCTGATGACCATCAAATCACATCAAATAAGTAATTAAGAAGTTCAGAGCACTTTAAGTATTGGTTGCTAAAAAACAACACATATTTACTTGCATATAACTTGTGAGTGAGTGTGTGTGTGTGTGTGTGTGTGGGGTTAGATTTGTGAAAGTTTACATGGGTATTGGTACTGAATTCATGACATTGAAGGATTCTTTAAACACTGATATTTTGAATTCAGCTTTTTATCTACTTTGCATGTATTCGTATATTATCTTTTTTCCTTTAAAATCAAATCCTAAAGAACTTGCACCTTTTCAAATTTTTTTATTATATATATTTCAGATCATTTTCCTTTTTGTACAGTGAATGCTTTCTCCCTTCAGTGTAGTGCTGAAAAATTCTCAACACCATTGTACCCGTGCACCATCGCCATAATCCCTTGTGTGAGAGCACATTCCCTATTCTGTTTTGATCTTTCTCCCACCCCTCCCTGCAGAGTGTCTCTGATTAATAGTTACCTGTTAATTTTGTTTTTTATTATAATTATTTTCCCTCTGGGCCCTTTCTTGATTTCCCTACATTCCTCCTATAAGTGAAACCACCCAATATCTTTTTTTTTTTTCCTTCTGACTTATTTCACTGAGCATAATCCCTTCTAGCTCCATCCATGTTACTGCAAATGGCATAAGTTTATTTTTTTGATTGTTGAATAGTATTCCATTGTGTATATATACCACATCTTCCTGATCCAGTCATCTATTTTTGGACATTTGGGTTGTTTATATATCTTACCTGTTGTAAATAGTGCTGCAGTAAACATAGTGGTGCAGGTGTCCTTATGAATTAAAGTTTTTGTGTCTTTTGGGTAGATTTGGTAGATTCCTAAGAGTGGAATTGATGAGTCATATGGAAGCTCCATTTTTAGTCATTTGAGGAACCTTCACACAGCTTTCCACAGTGGTTGGACCAGGTTGCATTCTGACCTATAGTGTAGGAGAGTTCCTTTCTCTCCACATCTTCTCCAACATTTGTTGTTTCCTGTTTTTTGAAAATGTGCTATTCTCACTGGTGTAAGGTGGTATCTCCTTGTGGTTTTGATTTGCATTTCCCTTATTATAAGTGATGTTGAACATTTTTTCTTATACCTGTTGGCCATTTGCATTTCTTCTTTGGAGAAATGTCTTTTTAACTCTTCTGCCCATTTGTGACTGGATTATTTGTTTTTGTTGAAGAACTCATTCCATTTTAGGTAGCAGAATATGGTAGACAAAGTACTAGGTTTTGTCTAAGATTGAAATTACAAATTGACTCATCTCCACTTTATCCTCCATTCTCTGAAAATCTTTTTTCTTTTCTTGAATATTCATGTTTATAAGTCATTAGTTTATTGACCCAGCTCCAAAACTCATCATCTTTTATTTTTCTTTCTTCCTTATCTCACCTGTACAGCTCATCACCAAATCTTTTCTATTATATATATTTACTACTCCCTCCCCATTGGTATTTTAATTCAGGTCCTTTCTTCTTCTCTGGGTTGGTTTCTTGATTATCTTCAAATTTTATCTCTAATTTAACTATTATACCTCAAAGCTAAAGGAAAGTTCATAGAACTATGGAGAAACAGAAATTTATTTCATATATATGAGTAAACTATATTTTAACTATTATTATTATTTATTATTTTTATATATATTTATTATTTAACTATTATTATATATAATAGTTTAATATATAAACTATTTATATATATATTTCCATATGTATATAATATATATTATGGAAACAAGAGTAACTCTAGTTTGCAAGGTTGTTTCTGTGAAAGAGTCCATATATATATATATATTTTCCCATTCCCTTCCACAATATATGCTTCGATTATTTATATATATGCACATGTAAAATTTATATATATGCATATATGATATAATATATAATAAATAATATATATAAAATAAAATAACAGTTATAAGTAATATATATGTATCTATAAATAACCAAATCATTCTATTAATTACAGGGTCAAATCCAAATTTGTTATTTTAAATTAGCAAATTCTTCATACTGACACACTCCAGTCCTTTTTTGCATTGTCATCTTTTTGCATTACTCTCATTTTGTCCCAGTGTTATAAGAATATTCATCTACTTATGGTTCCTTTAGCTAGCCATTGTATCAATATTTCATGACATACTTTGAATTTGTTTCTTCCCTTTTCCATCTATAATTGTTAAACATTGTTTTCTTCTAAAAATCCATGGTACTCCTCATTTTCCTTGGGTATAGTTAGTTGCTTCATTGCTGTAACCTTAATGTTTATCTTTTAGCATTCATAGTAGTGATTGATATTTATTTATTTTTAAAGAGTTTATTTTTGTGTAGAAGACATGGCCAGAGGTAGAAGTAGGAGTCTGGTGAGAGGATTCACCAGAGACAGAGTGGAGTGCAGGAAGGCAGATCTACTGAATACACTGATAGACTGCTGAGGGGATCAGTGGGTGAAACAGGAGAGGTCTGCTGTGCCATGTGGGTTAGCTTCCTGGATGGGGATTGAACTCAGGCCATTGCTAGGCCACAGCTGTGGGAGCACTACAACTTACACCCAGGCCACCAAGGAGGCCCCTAATTGATATTTATTAAAAACTTTTTATGTGTGAGGCATAGTTTTACATACTTTATTTAATCTTTATAACTAACTTATAAACACCATAGTCTTCCAGTCCATGTTTTATTATTATTATTATTTTAAAGATTTTATTTATGCATACAAGAACTGGGGTACAGGCCAGAGGTATAGGGGTGAGAGGATTCACCAGAGACAAAGTGGGGAGCAGAACAGGAAGACTGACTGAAATACATGACTGAGGGGAGCAGCAGGTGAGACAGGAGGGGTCTGCTATGCCACATGGGTCGCCTCCCTGGGTGCTTAACACCTTGTGCCACCAGGGAGACCCCATTTCCTATTTTAAAGAACTTAGAAATTTGAATTTCAGAGAGGGCCAATAGCTTGTTCACAATGAGGGATAAAACTAGAAAACAGTGCTATTCTGATTTAAACCAACTGATCTAGCAGTAGCTCTTCATCTGTGCATTAGGTGTTGTGTTCACATTGTTAGAAATGATTTTGCAGATCTCTGCTACTGGAAGGTGACCTCCTTATGATCAGGAACTATTGTTTAACTTCTTATTTCCTTAGTTTGGAGTAGTGCTGGGCTATGAGTAGACATTCAGTGCTTTGTGTGCTGAATAAATAATTAAGAGTTAGACATGAGTTCATTCTCTACCTTTTGTGGTCACTGGAAAAACTCATTCAATCTTCTTGAAAGTAATATTCTTCCTCATGTGCAACAAGAATTATAATATCTAACAACATAGAGTAAAGCATAGATAAGAGAAATAAATGAGATACTAAAATAACTTAAAACATCAGTACTCATAGAAATAAAAGTGAATAACATATTTTTATAAGTAACAGTTAATACACTATGTAAAGGTCCACTTGGTGCAAACCTATTTCCCTGATGGTTCTTTAGGGTATAAAATGACTATATATAGCTCTTACCCTGCAGGTGCTAAGAATCAGGATTCATTACCTAGCAATTATAAATGTTTTTTTTTTTCTAATTACAAAGTCTTTAACAGAGGGTGTGGATCACCTTAGCAAAATGTATATTGAGAAATAATTGGATTAATTTACTTTTTGTGCATTAACAAATACTGTCTGTTGACAATGGGATACTCATTTTTCTAAGCCCTTAAGATACTGTGGTATGAAAGACAACTAAAGCACCTGCTGTGTGAAGGGAAAAGGCAGCAGACATATAAACTCATACTATAGGAAAAAGAAACTGAAGGACAGAGTTAGAGAGTAGGTTGGACTATTTTACATAGTGATCTTTTCTTTGAGAAGATGGTTAATATTAAAATTCCTAGAAAACAGCACTTGGCTCTATGACATGCTGTCCTTTTGACTTGATCACTTATCAGAGTGCAGTATGTACTGTCAATGCCCTGACACAGCCCTCCTCAGTCTCTACCATTTGTCAAGCTATGCATGACAACTTTACTTGAAATAGTCAACATCAATATCTTTGGGTTGTTGAAATATACTTTGTTGCCTTATGCCAAAGGAAGAAACATCTGGCCGTTAATTCCCCCCCAACCCCCCACCACCCATGGCAGCTTCTAAGCAATAATATGGAGTCAAACACTGTAGCTTTTTGTTCATTTGTTCCGTACTCAAGATAATTTTGAGGCATGCATTTGACATTACTTCCCAGATGTAAAGCTTTAGTTTCCCATGGTGACAATTGCCTTTACAACCTACTTCTTGTGTCAAACAGCCAAATAGCAATATAGTGATAGCTGTTAGTTTGGCTTGCCACACTTCCATAGATTGGTTGATAAGGAGAAAATGATCCCAAATGGATTGAGAGAAATTATTATTTACATAGACAGTAAAAGCAAGATCTACAGGATATCAGTTTCCCATCATCCAGGATGTCACAGGTAATTTAGAACTAGAAGTGCCAGATGACAGATCCTATGAGTAGTGAGCCACAATTTCATTAAGGAGCTAACTTCAGATTATAGTCAAACAATTTATAGTCTGCAGTTATCCCCAAGAGAAAGAGAGTTCTATGCTTCCCAGAGAGGCAGACAGAATTGTTTGAATGCAGCCTTCCACTAGGTAGGGTCCCTGCTGTAAAACAGGAACATGGATAGAACTAGCCTTGTGGCATCTTCTTTTTTTTTTTTAATATTTATTTTATGCATACAAGAGCTGGGGTATAGGCCAGAGGTGCAGGTGTGTGTGTGGGGGGGGGGAGGGGGTTGACGGGTGGGGGGTGAGAATTCACCAGAGTGGGGAATAGAACAGGCAGATAGACTGAAATACACTGCTGAGGGGAGCAGCATGTGAGACAGGAGAGGTCTGCTGCACTTTGTGGGTCACCTCCCTGGCCAGGGGATCAAACTCCTGTTGCAGTGTCTGCAGATAGATTCATAGTCCTGCAATTTAACTCTTTGTGCCACCAGGGAGGTCCGTGGTGGCACCTTATTACAAGACTGCTTTTCTTGTCATGTTCTAGGATGGCTCACTAAGAACTGGTTCAGACTATGATTGAGCCTGTGTGGCCTAAGTGGAGATATTCAGTACTAAAGCTCCTTGGAGGAGACCTTCCCCTACAATTTGTTACTTCCTCTTATGATGATTGATTTTATGTGTCAACTTAACTAGTGTAATGAATGCACTGAAAATAGGTGAAATATTTATTTCTGGGTCTGCCTGTGAGGGTTTTTGTTTTCCATAAGAGATTAGTATCTGAATTAGTAAACTGGGTAAAGTAACTTGCTCTCCCTACTGTGGATGGGCATTGCCCAATCAGTTCAAGGTCAGAATGGAAAAATAGGTAGAGAAAGGGCAAATTTGTTCTCTTTTGTGCTGGACACTTATCTTCCCTTGCTTTCAGAAATCAATATTTATGATCCTCATGCTCTTTGGTTTAGGGCCTTCTTGTTTGAATAGGGATTTCTATATGGTGGACTCCCCTGATTCTTAGGTCTTTGAAATTGGGCTGAATTACAGCATTGTTATTCTAGTTTGCAGCTGGCCTGTTGTGGAACCCCTCTATCTCCATAACTATAGGAGTCATTTCCAGGACTAAATCTCCACATGTACACATACACAGGCACACTGTTTCTCTGGTGGTCTCTAGTACTCCCCCTTCCCCAAAGCCCACACTTCCTCCTTGCTGCTCTGCTCATATTTTTGATGCTTCAAATCACCTCCCTTTACTAAGTCTTGGTCTCAGAACAAGGGACTCAAACAAGACAAAAAATAACATCAACTATCTAAGACAACAGAGTTTGAAGAATTGTCAGAAGGATTTTGTTACGTTATAGTCTGAGCCTGAATCTGAGGTTGCAAGATATACCTTGATTGCAACTATAGAAAGAATATTTGTCTTAGAAAAGGTAAACAAGAATAACTCCTTTCCACAATGTATTTGTTTTGTGAAAGATAGAATTCTTTTTTCTTTTCTGAAAGAAGAGCATGATTTTGAATAGAAACTTTTGGTATGATGGTTTAAATAAAGGGGAGTTAGTGGCACTCTAATGAAAAAAAAATAGAGCGGATGTTTGCAGGTATCTATGTAGACATTTATAAAAGGTTTGTACGTACAAATTTGGAGTAGGATTCTTAAAAATCTATGATAGGAAATAATCTCCTTTTTTTTTATTAGTTATGTGTACAGAGCAGGGGTATAGGTCAGAGTCATAGGTGGTGAGAGGATTCACTAGAGACAGAGTGTGGAGCAGAACAGGCAGATCAAGCAAAATACACTGCTGAAGGGAGCAGCAGGAGAGGCAGGAGAGGTCTGCTGTGCCCCATGGGTGCCCTCTCTGAGGGGGAATCGAACTCACACTGCTGTGCAGTTGATGCTTCACAGTGCTGTGCTCAACCTGCTGTGCCACCATGGAGAGCCATGATCTCCTTTCAGCAAAGAATGTATTTTTTCTGTCAGAGCCAACACCTGTATGTACAGGTGGTTTTGGAAGTAGGGAATTCTGGCATATACATATTATTGTTCAGATCCAAAATTAGGCATCTCAATTTTATATATCCTAAGGATCTCAGTATTTGAATCTATGTTATTTTGTCTTCAAAGCACCTACTCTTTGCATAACAGTATGCTTGTTTCTAGTATCTTTCTATCTCTGGAATAAAGATAAGATCAATAGCTAACATCTATTGTTCATTGACTTTGTGCTAGACACAATTGCAAGAGTTTTATTTTAAGCAACTCATTTAATTCTCAAAACAATATGATACAGGTTCTATTATTAACCCCATTTTTTTTTTTTTTAATTTTAGGAAACTGGAGTGCAGAAACACTGTTACCTTCCCAAGATCAAAGATCTAATAAATGGTGAAGACAGTGTTTAAATCTATACAATTTGACATAGTCTTTAATATTAAACACTGCCCTTATATTTCACCAGCTTCTTTTAAATGATATATTTAAAGTACAGTTAATAAACTAAATTTGATAGCTGTGGGAAGTCTCTCTCCAAGGTGCATGTTAAAAAGATTTAAATTTAAGATTTATGTGTAAAACTCAAAAGGCAAAAATCATTTAAAACAGTTTTACTTAATATGTTAATGTCTGCATGCTGGAATCTTATCATTTGGGAATTGACCTGAAAATTAGGATCTACCTCACAATGAACAACAACAACAAAATATGAGATGTTTAAAAGCAATAAAATGAATTCAAAAATATTTCTGTTGAGATATAAAAGATGAGTAAAAACACAACTGTTTCTAAACTTAATATAAGCTTATCAACCCCCCACTACAGTGTTTAAAAAAAATCAGTTCTTAATAATCTGACTTCAAAGTGGTTATTTATGAAATTGTTAATTAAATCAATTATTTTGGTCTGACTTTGCTTTGATTAGGAATGCTAATTTAAAAGGGTAGCCCGTTTAATCTAAGAACTAATTTCTATACATACATGCCAATAACATCAAAATAAGCTGATAATTGTGATTCAGTTATACTCAGGGGTGGAAGGAGGGCAGCAGTAACAGTTATTAAATGATAATACAGATAACATAGGTAATAGAGGAAAAAAGGTTAGCTAGATTTTAGTTTGTTTGAACCCAATAACCGAACTCAGAAGGATTCTCCTTGAGAATGCAGAAACAGCAGTGCAGCTGACCTGAGGAGGCCAATGTGCAAGATTTAGCTTAACCAGTTTTCATGGATCCACTTTAACACCTGTGATCTGTTGGGTCATTTTCCAAGATAAGCAACATATCAAAGGGTTGGGAAATATTGAACCAACTATTCTAGGATCTCTTAATTCATCATAAAAATAGAATAATAGTAAAAGGAAGAAACAGATGGGCTGATAAAAACAAATGTAATATGGTTAGACTTGAAAAAAGATCTTTGAGATGGTAATTACTGATTAATAATGAAAATGACTATAGTTAACATTCCTTAATAGATACAGACATTCAATAAATGATCAGCTTGACATTCCTCATCTGATTCAATAGTAATTGGTCTCCATTACTGCATGTGAGGAAAAGCCTCATATTGATCCTATTATAAAATAAAGACAGAGTTTTGAATCAACAGTTTTTCAGTAGCAAGGGTTAGAAATAAATTCCAGTTCATTTTGGCAGAATTTATTAGAGGGAAATTAGCAGAGTTAGAAGGACAGGAGAACCAGACTAAGCACTTAAAAGCAGGATTTACACCCAAGCTAGTCTTGGGCACTGGTCTTCTGCTGAAACTGTTGCTGACTTCATTGAGTACCAGCTGCCACAGTTTGCAACTCTGCCAACTTCTCAAACTTATGGCAATGGCTAATGTTGCTAACCAGAAAGACTTGCCTCTAAATTGAGGTTTGATAGGAACACATGTGATTGGAAAAGTCCAAGTTCATCTTTGCCCCTTAGCTTCAAGGAAGTTTGAAGTGAATATTATGCTTTCTCATTTCCAGGGTGGGAATCTATTTCTTCTCCTACACAGACTTATAAAAATGTGGAATAGCTAAGATGCTAAGTGACTGATAAGAATAATGATCATCTAGTCCAGTCATCTTTATGTAAAACCCTTTTGAAGAATTCTGATCTCTGGCCTTGTCAGAAAACTAAGGTAAGTTTGTCTCTAAATCTGCTCAAGGATTCTGACTTATAGTATAACCCCATTATTCAAGTAATGGATCTTTCAGACATACAGACATGATCTTACATGAAAATTTTCTTCACTTATGCATACATAGATGAGTATCAGTAACTCTTATCAGTACAGAGAGCACTATCTAGAGTTAGTAATTGAACATTTGGCACCATGCTTGATGCCTTTTTAAATAGGAAGAATGGTTCAACACTCAGGCTATATTTTTTTATAATTAAAAATGTGAATATTTTTACTATTTTGCCCATAGTTCTTAACTCTCAAGATTCCTTTTTAAGCTTGTATTCCTAAAATGTCCTCAAAACAATGAATGAAAGATTATATAATTTTGGTCAGTACATTGAATTTTCTTTCAATGTGGAATAAAACTAACTGGGCAGAACATTAATGTCATGAATTTTAAATTTTAAATGTCTGTAGTTTCTAAAATTATACAAATGTAGTCTCAAAATTTTTGTCCACATAGAAATAATAACTTAAGTAATAATAATGTTTCCATAGCTTGACATAGGGAAACAACTCTACAGCATTTGTACAAAATGTTGGGTTAACACTTGTAATGTTTCTGTACTTTCTTTTGTATGCATTTAGTTAATAAAAAAGACAACTTACAAACAGCATGTATGCAAAGACAAGGCCTTAGTGAGTAAAAATATATATAGTTAAAATCAGATAGATTTGTTTTCCAATCCTGGATATTTTCCCCAACTTTAATTAATTTCTCTAAAAGTCTGTCTACTTTCTTGTAGAGTGAGACTGAGAATTTTTATGGACTGAATACTCGTGCTTTTCCAGGCTTCATATGCTGAATTTCTAGACACCAGCGCGAGGGTATTAGGAGATGAGGGGTTTGAATTAATTAGGTCTTGGGGATGGAACCCTCACAAATAGAATTTGTTCCTTATAAAAGAGACCTAGACTTTTACCTACTCACCATGTGAGGGTACAGCTCTTTGTCTAAGAACCAGGAAGTGAGGCCCCTCACCTTACCCTTCAACTGACACTAAATTGCCAATGGTTAGTTCTTGGACTTCCAGATGGAACTAGAACACAGCTGTAAATATATCTGTGTGATTTAAAATCCCCATTTGAAGATATTTTGTAATAGCTGCCCAAATGAACTAAGGCAATATCTTTCTTGAAGCATTGTGGTGGAGATTAAATGAGAAAATTAATGTAAAAGAATATGGCATAGACACAGAAGATTTTGGTCTCAATGATGTTGGTGGCTATTCCTATTTTTAGATTTGGATGCTTTTCATGTTAACAAAGAATAAGAAGTAATATGAATATACCCTTAAGATGCTTATTACAGAGACTTTTTGCTCCTTAAATGCATTTAAAAACCTTTACTTGGAGACTCCAAATTCTGTAATCTGGCAGGATAACTTAACAGTTCTTTAAAATGATATTAGGATGTACACATCAGAGTTGCCATCATGAAAAAGAGTGAGCTACCAGTGGGCATGCTAACCAGAGTTGGTAACCACTGGGATAGAAATAGTTGGATATAAACAGTAAAATATCACAGTAGTTGAATAGCTATCTGAAACTCAAATCGCCAGGTTGGTGGAACTCCTATCTGGCTTATTGTGGCACTGACCTGGCACACGGAGTGTCTTTAATTCCCTCTTCAGAAATTTGGTAAATAGAGCCATTCACTGGATACTTTAAAACATGACACTAATTATTAACCAGCACAAGAGGCAGTAGATCTTTAAGCTGAAAAGACTTTGAAGCTTGTATGTGTGTGTGGTTAAATGCCTGTGTGTGACAGAGAAAGGAGAGAGAGGGAGAGCGAGAGAATAGGGAAAGTAGGAGAGGGGACAGAGGGAGAAGGGGGTTAAAATGACAAAATTTCATATATAGGAGTTTGATTTGAAAATTTCTCTCTTACCAACTGTATGTGGCATTGTATTTCTTTCACTATTAGTATTACTAAAACAAAAATAAAATAAAACTTTTCTGGACAGTTACAATGAGGATTATTTTTATTTTGGGACATGAGAACACCTGAAATGGTCTGGGTAAAGACTGAATAAATATTGAATTTTAAAAAGCTGTGTTATGATGTTTAAGTATAATTATGTATCTGTTCTAACTGGTCAGTGCCTGTGATGGATAGGAAGTTTTAGAAAGGTAAGAGTGTCACATGGTTATAAAAATAAATGTTATCTTCTTGTTGCACTTTGATTTTTAACAGTCAAAGGAACCGAAAAGATGTTCCAAGTCACTGTGAAATTCAATGATCTCTTCTAGGAAAAAAACCAAATATTTTTCTTCCAACAGTCTGTCTTTTTCTTTTTCCCTTTCTTGTAATTCATTCCTCCTAATATCTAGATATTCTCAGTACAGTTGAGAGCTTTCTGGAAAGCCCATCCACCCTTCCAGCAAAGCTTTCTTTGTACGCAGTTTCATCTCTTGACCTCTTTTGTGAAATGAAAGTTGAATTATTTATTTGTGTCATGCTTCACAGTGTAGAGAGCAGGAGGGGCTGCTACCATTTATTCCCAAATTGGTGGAAGTCAGTAGGAAAAAAAAAGTAGCCCAAATAAATTACTTAGTAGAATGAAAATCAATGACATCTTTTATCAAATGTCATTAGCTCAGGCCTCCAAGTGTCAGGAAGAGGACATTGAAAACATTTGGCTCACTCAAGTGAAGGACGAAAAAATGTTCTTTCCAGGGGTACCAAGGCCAAGGAAGCTCTGGTTAAATAAAATCAGGCGTAAGATGCTGACTGGAGTTGAAATCCTGCAATTCCTTTGATTATTCGCATGGATGAATCCAGTATGAACTCAACTACTAATGACAGAGCCCATTAGTCGGCTGTTTGCTTTTGGAGGTAATAGATAGAAAACAGATGAAGTCCAAGAAATTGACAACATGACTAACGTGATTTTATCCATCCATGGTGGAGTTTTAAGAAAAAAATCTTCAGAGGAGAGTGACTCTTCTTTTTCTTTCTCCTCTGTAGTTATTTATTATGGAATATAAACATACAGAGTGCTTTCTTTACTTTTTTTAAGACCTGGAGATACTCTGTAATACAAAACCTCAGTCAATCACAGCCAAAGCCCCAAGCAAACTAAGGGGAAATTTTTATTTCTTATTTGCTCCCTGTGAGATTTTGAAGTACTACTTCAAAGTATTAATTACAGACAAATTTGATGAAACCAAAGGGCAAACCACTGTGTTGATTCAATTTCATGAGGGACTAAAGTTTAAGTGAAAATTTAATTAATTTTCTTTGTTCCGCATGTTAAGTTACTGTAAGTGTACAATGGATTCAGGTAACATGGACTTCTTATTTATTTATTTTTCTTCCTTGGATGGATTTTTGAAACGTTGCCTCAGAGAATTTCCAAATTGAAAAGGGGAGAAGTGGATTGGTAGTTTTTCAAAACAGAGTGGTTCTAAATGTAATAATTGTGGCTGAATCAACACAAATCTCCTGCTATCAACAAGAAATAATTCAAAAGCGCATGCTTGACTGGTGTTGAGTCAGGAGCACTGTCTTCATAAGAAAGGTAGTACATTTAGCTTATTTTCACTATTAATTCTTGTTACCTTAGGCAAGTCATTGAGGAGGAGGAATTTAATAATAAAAAGAGGTCTGTGTCCTTTTCCTAGGTTGGCCAAAGGCACATTTCAATGCATGAGTTACTCTACTCACTAAAAAACAATTCAAGATCTGAACTCTTGCCCAATTTATGTTATGTTAGAAATCAGAGTTTATAGGGTTTTATTTGCAATGGTTAATTTTTGCACAATATTTCAAGGTATAAATTTATGCAATTATAATTGGAAGTCTGTAAACTTACAGGTAAAATTGATTGCTTAAGTAATATTCTATCATATGGCATATTCAATGTATCATGGTGCGTTATGTTGAGGTCTATGTATTTCTCATCCTACAGGGTGTTCTTCTTTCTACTCTTTGCATGATTTAAAATTCTCTAAAATTAGTTGGAAAGTATTTGCTGTAAATTTTAATGAAGAGAGGATCCAAACTTTCTTTGGATAAATAGAGCTGAGCAGTCTCTTCTCTAAATAATCTCATCTTTCGAGACTGTTACTGACTAAAACATGTGACTCAAATTTATCTCTCAAAGACTTTCTTCTGACCTCCAGACTTTTTATAGAAGTCATTTATACCTGAAAACTCAAAACTAAATGTGTTTATTTACCTTCCCCAACTATCCTTTTTCATATATCTGCATTGAAGCCTGACTTTACATCCTATGGCAATTGATAAAAACATTGCCAAACTTGCAACTCAGTTAAAAATCTCAACGTTTCTGTTTTCCACCCCTATTTCCAGTTACCGCCTTGATTAGGATCTACTTTATAAATCATTTTCATTGTCTTCACTATTCTAAATCCTTGATGTTTTTGTCCTATATTATGTTATCTAACCTATTGATTTCCAAAATGGGATATGTACACACTTGAGAATGGTATATGAAAGCCAAAGAAGAACATTTTAGAATTTCTATATATTTTATTTTCCTTTTAAATTTCTATATGAACTTTTTAATATTTACTTTACACGAGTATGTCAGTACATGTTATAAGTTATGCATGTAGTAGTGAATGTGTTAGGTCTTTACTGGTAAGATCAGAAACTTTTGGAGGACACTGATCACTGCTGTAAACTATTCAGTTGCCTTGTTCTTGTACTTAGATTTGCTATTTTGCAGATATTAAAAGCACTGTCCATGTCAGTAAGATGAGATCAGAATTTATTATTGGCAACAAAAACTATGTCCTTCATTATCTGCTCTAAATATACTCTCCAGCTTCACCTCTCACCATTTTCCTAAATCATATGTCCTTTTTATATGGCAAGGTGAGCACAATACTATGCTAATTATCTTCCCACTCCATTACTTGTTTCTACATGTTGATTCTGTATGGGAAGTCTTTCTTTTTCACCCCTGTCAAATTTCTCATCTTTCAGACCCTGACTCAATTTGCTTCTCCTGGAAGCCTTCTCTTATTCTAAACAGAGTTTGTCATACCTTGTATTATATGCATGAAGCGATTTACCCACAGTGCTAATGTAGTTGATCTCTCTTCCTGTAGACCATATCTTTTGATTCTACCTTATTCGTCCTATACTCTCTAATATTCCTAGTTCAGGGGTTATACCATACAAGGTAACCAACAAATTATCTTTTAATACATATGCTAACTTGGCAGAGAAATGAGAGCAACAGTGTCAGGGTATTACGAAAATTTCATATTATTTTGATATATCAGCTCAAAGTTAAAAGATCAAACTGTAAATTTAGATCAACGAAGTAATCCAATGGGACCACATTAGAGTGAGAACTCCTTTTCAGTGTATTAAATTAAGATCTATTTTTTTCTATTTCAGGGATGTCTTTATATTTTATTACAAAATTATTTTTAAGTTGAAAAACTTCAACATATAGCATTGTGTAAGCTAAAAGGAAACAGTATTTGTTACTTCATTACATTTTTATATTGTCATGATTGCCTGTATTCATTGCATTACATAATTATACTACAATACTATTTTCTATTCATTCTACTCTTCATTAAATTTCTATGACATTTACTTATTTACTATTATTATTTACTCTGACTTATTTGCTATGTGCTACACATTTGTATGAAACTTGAAATTAATCACAAAAAAAGCAGGAAAAACCTCTAATATGTGGAGGCTGAACAACATACCATTGAATGATTATTGCATGAATGAGGAACTCAAAGGAGAAATTAGAAAATACTGAGAAAAAATAAAAAAGGAATACATGAACTACTAGAAACTGTGGTACACAAAAAAGCAGTACAAGAAGGAAGTATATACTACTTATATATACAGGCCCACATTAAGAAATAAGAAACATCTCAAATAGTTTAACCTCTCTTTAAGAAACTACAAGAGAAAGAAAACAAAACAAAACAGAAAGTCTGTAGAGGAAAGTAAATAATAAAAATTAGAGCATAAATAAACAAATTAGAAATTTTAAGAGGCCACATGATGGTTCTTTGAAAAAAACAAACAAAATACAGACTATCAAATTATAAATGTAATTCACCACATCAATGAAGAAAGGATAAATTTCATATCATCAAAAGTTTCAGAGACAGCATTTGACAAGATTCAGCAACCATTTACAATAATTCTTAATAAAATGGGGTAGAAGTGTCAGGCTATAAATCATTATACAAAAAGCAGTTGCAGTCTTTTATGTAAACAATGAACTGGAAGAGAAAGCAATCAAGAAAACAATGCCATTTATTATTATACCAAAAAGCACTGGTGATATGGTGATGGGGAATACATGGGGATTACAATTGATGTCAAATATATATAAATAAAAAAAAGTTAAAAAAATATTATTATACCAAAAAAAATTAAGTACCTAGTAACTAACTTAACCGAGGTGAATCAACTGTACAATGAAAACTATAAGACATTATTTAAAGAAATAGAAGATGCAAAGAAATAGAAATATATTCTCTGTTCATGGATTGGAAGAATTAATATAGTTAACATAGACATTTTACTCAAAGCAGTACACAGATTCAAGTAAATCCCTGTCAAAGTTTCAATGGTATATTAATTGAACTAGTTTTAAAAAGATTTATTTATTTATGCATATAAAGAGAACTGGGGTACAGGCCAGAGGTATGGGAGGTGAGAGGATTCACCAGAGACTGAGTAGGGAACAGAACAGGCAGGTTGACTGAAATACACTGCTGAGGGGAGAAGTAGGTGAAGCAGGAGAGCTCTGCTGTGCCATATGGGTTGCCTTCCTGGCTGGGGATTGAACTCATGCTGCAGTGGCTGTGGATGCGTCACAGTGCAGTGCTTAACCCCTTGCACCACCAGGGAGGCTCCTTAAATAAGCTACTGAAATTTTTTATGGAACCACAAAAGACCACAAATATCCAAAATGATTCTGACAGAAAAGAAGAATAAAGAATTCACACTCTCAGTCTTCAAACTTACTATGAAGCAGTAGTAATCAAATCAGTATGATGTGGGAATAAAAGCTGACACACAAATGGAATATAATTAAGAATCCAGAAATAAACCCTCACTTACATGGACAGTAAGTCTATAGTAAAGGAGACAAGAATATATAGAGGAAAGTCTCTTCAACAAATGGTGCTGGGAAAAGTAAAATAATGAGATTACAGTTCTACCCTTTACACCATTTAGTGCCCCCATGCCCTACTCCAAGGCCACTAGCTGAGCACCTTGGCATCCTTAACCACAGGTTCCTGGCTTTCTCTCTTTCCATCTCATTATAGAGCATATATTATTCTGTATCCCTTTTGTTGTAGTTTGTATTGGTCTGTGCTGTTCAAGAGGTGTTCCAGCTTCATACAAACTCTCGGACTCTCTGGATGTTTAGATAATCTGCTTAGTTTAGATAATCCTTTGGGAGCAAAGCAAGGAAACTTCTTGAATGCCATCTTCTTCTAAGCCTTTGGAATGTTCATATTTAACATTGTATTCAAGTCATGAAAACAATACTCAGTAGAACTCATTAAATTATATACATCAATTATATGAATATTAAAATTCAGTTAAAATTTAAATAAAATTAACACAAAATATGAAGCAGAAATATAAATGCATGTTTCTCTAAGAACTTCTGAAAAACCAGGCCTGAGCAACACTAATTAAAGATTTATCAGCTTACTGTTTAAATTGAGTGTCTGAAATACTCATTTAATTTGGTTTAAGATTTTACACAGCTATGCTTGACCTGGTTGTTAAATGAGTATCCACTCATTATTAAAAATAGTATTTGAACACTAGCATTTTGCAATTTTGATAAAACGTATTGTTTTCAAGTAGGTGTTTTACTCTTGATATGTTTTGATGTTTTTAGTAAAGTTTCCCATCATCTTATAAAATTTGTATTGTATACAAGTATGCTCAAAAAATTAAGGAAATTTATTGATATAATATTAAGTATTAGAATAGTAATTATACAATATGCTTTTGAAAAGTTAAAATTTCTGTATTTAGATTAGTTTTAGTATTCAGGACTATTATAGTTAATTTCTAAATAAGCCTACTAACATCAGTTTTACTGCACATTTACTAGATACCATTAATGAAGGGCAGTCTGAAAAAATCATGGAGAATTCAAGAATACAAAGTGTATTTTTGTTTTCAAACTACTTGCATCAAAATAGGAGAAATGCAAGATAGATAGTAAAAGATCTAAAGGAGGTCAGATGAAAACTAAGGTTGTTTAGAAAAAAAATCCCCAAATTATATCTTACTAGAGTTATGAATGTGATTCTATGAAAAAGCATTTTTACTAGTCCTTGAAGTATAAAATATAAGATCATATGAAAATTATATAGGAAAGTTAACTAGATGTAGTACAGTTTGAATAAATTTAATTCAATCATATAAACATGGATTTATCAAGCTAATTAATAGAGGAATAATTAATTAAATGTATAAAGAATCTTTCCCTTCAGCAAAAGATTTATCTTATTAAAGTTTTACTTAAAAAGCATCCAGGTACATTTAAAATTTTATTCATTTATGAGGCAGAGGTAATTTAAGGATATCTATTTTGGAAAAACTGTGTAATTAATATTAAAGGAATTCTACCATCTACATCTTGTATTTAATTTGGGTTTATGAGAACATAACCTTCATGTCAGTGCCCTTTGCTGCTTAACCTTATCAAAAGTTAACCTTAGTAAAACTAGAATCTGAGTCATAGTAGAAAGAAAGAAAGGTAAACTTAGAAAATATGAAATTTTATCAAAAATTAGAGGAAAGTAATAACAAAAGGCACCATTGTGATAATAATATCAAGCATATATTGTGTAGTTTTAATGAGATTAGTGTAGTAGGAGCTTGACTTTCAAGTCAGACCACGGTAATCCACCATTTCTGTGATTGCATATGTGACTTGATAGTTTTCTAAGATTTTCCCCCTCAGCTATAAAACAGAAATCTCAAAGTCAACTTTACACAATTGAACGTGTCAATATGAAAGGCAAGATTTCATGATGCATAGTATACAGACGTCAAATTATATATTGCTTTATAGTTGAAACTTATATGATGTCATAAACCAATGATTCCACAATAAAAATTTATACATAAAAAGTAAAATGTTTGATATATAGAAGTGAAATAAATATTGATTTTCCTTGTCCATTTTTCATACACATTGTCTCATAACAATCATTTGTTATGAGATACATATTCAATGAATAGTATTTTTTAAAGATTTATTTTTATTTATGTATGTATAGAAAAACTGGGGTATAGGCCAGAGGTGTGGGAAGTGAGAGGACTTACCAGAGAGAGAATGGGGAGCAGAACAGGCAGATCTACTGAGACACTGCTGGAGGAAGCAACAGGCAAGACAGGAGAGGTATGCTGCGCCATGTGGGTGAGCTCCCTGGCTGGGGTCAAACTCATACAGTTGCAGTGGCTGGTGATAGCTTGATAGCATTGAGACTCTAACCCCTGTCCCATTAGGGAGTCACTCAATTAATATATATTTTTTGAGCTTTTACTCCAATGGACTTTGCATCAGTTTAGGAGAGTATATAGCAGAAAACAAAACAAAGACATGTACTCTTGCAGATTTCAGCAATAGAAGATTGAAGGCAAGATAGCCAATTAACAAACAAACAAGGGAAATGTGTAGTATTATCTTTTTTCATTGATTTTTAATGACTCACCTAGGATATTCCTTCAATTTAGATTTATTGCTCATACTTTTATTTTTAAACATAATTTCTTTTATATTTTCATATTTATTTTAAACTTTGTTAGAAAAAATTTATTCAGTGATTTTTCTCTTCCACTTGTTTATGTGGATGCTTATAACTTAAGATGTTTAAATTTTAATAGATTTGTAAACATTTGCTTTTTAAAAGGGATAACATCACATAGACTGGAGAAGGTACATTAGTGAAAACTATGTTAGGAAGCTATTTTAAAGGTCATTTCAATATGGAAGAAGAATTAATAAATGGTGCATTTGAAACATAGCTTTTGAAACATATAGCTCACCTTTTTAATTAGTACAGCATTTCATTCTATAGATTTTTAGTCTACAAACCTGCACCTGTTAAAATTTGCACATGACAAATTTGAAGGAAATATAACAAATGAAAAAGAAGATGCATGTAAACACTAAGTAAATTTTTATTTCATTTAATAATTTAATATAAAGGATAAAATTAATATGGGTCTTCCATGTTACAAAATAGAAAGTCAAACCAATTAAATAAAGCTTAATCTGAGGCATATTCTAGATGAGTTATTGAACTTCAAGGCAAAGAAAAAAATTGAGTCATTCATGTAGGAAAGAAATCCAGTCAATGACAGAGCGAAAATGCAGTTTATACCATATTTCTCCATAGCAATGGTCAATGCCAGGAGATAGTCTACAGTAAATCAGTAGTGTCCATATTGTCACTCAAAAATCAAGAGAAATGGACAGGTTTTCTCAGACTTCGAAGACTCAAGTACTAAAATGTGAGTACTGTTATTGAGCTGGCTACATATACACAGTCCAGTCAACCAGGACTGAGAAGCTGGAGTAGAAGGATTAGAGCAACTTCAGATGTCATTTGATGGTGGGACATATTAATGAAGTTTTGAAGAAAAGGAATTTCAAGAATTTCATACCCTGCTAAAGTGGATATTGGCAAGTGGAATTTATTCCAACTCTGCAAATGCTTGGAAAATATAGTACTGTTGATAGAGTCATATAAGCTTAGGATGAAAAGAAAAAAAACCTAAGAAACAGGGAATATACATTTCTGTCTAGGAAGGGAGTTCATTTTCATTATAGGGAATTTATGAAGCAAATCACTTAGAAAATAATAATGAGCTCTGTTATAAAGTTCTCTCTTTGTGTTGATTAGAAAACTGGAATAAATATTTTCATAAGCTAGGGATAAATAAAGCTTGTACCCTGAAAAGCACACTGAGGCAAAGTTTCTATCCATACTTGGTTAATTTTGATTACATAATTTTCTATCATATGTGATATTCTGTATTAACTTTCTTAAAATTATATTTTTTCTTATGTTGCCTAATCCTCAGTGAATAATTTGTGATCAGTGATTTTTGTTTGTGTTATATTTGTGTGTAAATAATGACATGAAAACCCATTTAACACATCCATCCTCTCACATAGTCATAACTGGCTTTGTGGTGAAAGCTTTTAAGATCTACTGTTAGTAACTTTCAACAATACAATCCAGTTAACTAAAGTCATAATACTATATACATTATATTTCTAAAACTTATTCATCATATAATTGTAAGTTTAAACTCTTTGACCCATTTCCACTCATTTTCTGGAAACTGCCCCCCTATCATCCACCCACACTGCCTACTAGTTCCCATGAATCTGTCCTTTGCTGCTCTTTATCTCTATGAGAGTTCTTCTTTTAATTAAGAGTATATTTTATGGGCCTCCCTGGTGGTGCAGCTGGTTGAGTGCCACACTGTGAAGCATCCGTTACACAACAGTGCAAGTTCGATCCCCGGCCAGGGAGGGGACCCATTGGGCACAACAGACCTCTCCTGCCTTGTCTGCTGGTCCCTTCATTAGTGTATTTCAGTAGATCTCCCTATTCTGCTCCCTACTCTGTGTCTAGTGAATCCTCTCACCTCCTGCGACTCTGACCTGTACCTCAGCTCTTGTATGCATAAATAAATAAATCTTTAAAAAAAGAAAGTATATTTTAAAGAGACAAGTATTCTTGTGATTGAACTGTTTATAAGTGAAACATTTTCTTTCTATCTGAAATGTAAACTCATGTTTGTATACATGTCAAGGCTCTTAAGATATGTTTTAGATAATTTTGTAAAATAGAAAACTAGGCTAGTATAAGAAAGAAAGACAGCCACCAATTGTAGCTGTCTCTGATTACTGCAGATAAGAAGCTCTGCAAATGTCTGTTGCGAAGCTATCTACCTGTTGGAGATGTTTACAAAAAGGTTAAATTAGACAAAGCTTTATAAATCTAAAATAGAAAGTGGATCATTGTATTATGGTAACTAAAAGCACTCTATAAAGAAAAAGAAAGAGAAAGTGAGGGAGATACAATGTAGAAAAAAATTGCTACTTATCTGTACCAGTCCTTCTGACTCCTGATACTCAATTTTGAACTCTGTCTTTATCTTTCTCATTTGTATACATATATAAGCTTATAATTAAATTTTAAAATCTGGATTTATCTCACATAACTGTTCACAGTCTTTATATAGCTTACAGAAACTAGAAGGCAGGTCATGTATGATATATTAATCTATTTTAGAGTAACTTTAAATTGTGCTCAACCTAACAGTTTTATTAAATTCCTTGATTTAAAGTATTACTGAATTATCCTATAATCTATAATTCCCAGGTGAAAAGACACAAGTCCATTCAAACTGAGGAGATGGGAATCTAATTCCACAGAACAAAATGTTCTTTTAATAAACTGTGAAAAGACAAGCAAGAGAAAGAAAAGGTTTAGGAGGCAAAAGATCCAAGTCTCAGACTAATGAAAACATTCAATTCTCATGTCACAGCCAAATTAAAGAGAGGAATATGGCAGTGGACACTGAACTTCAGGAATACATCTTCTCCACACCATAGCTAACTCACTTAGAAGAACAATGAATCCCTGGTAAACATTTATCTTATGAAGAACTGCAATAAAGGAGTTTAGAGAATAACCTTTCAATGCAAAAACACAAAAATATTAACTTACTTAGAAGCATATAGTTTACACAACAGAGAATATAACACATATAGAATTAACACTTATAAGCAGTGTACACACACTGAAAATGAATTACATGGGAAAAAGTCAAAGATACTTTTACATTTTTTTTTTCTGATGTCCTTTTCTGGTTTCAGAATTGGGGTATTGTTGGCTTAATAGGATGCATTTAGAAGTTTTCTCTCTTTTTCTAGTTTATGGAAGAGTTTGAGAAGGGTATGCATTAATTCTTCTTGGAAAGTTTTGCAGAATTCACAAGTGAAGTCATCTGATCCTGGACATTTTTTTTTTTTGTGGGTGACTTTTGATTTCTGTTTCAATTTTGTCACTTTTGAAGAGTTTGTTCAGCTTTTCTCTTTCTTCCTGATTCAGTTCTGGAATGCTGTACATTTCTAAAATTTTTTGCATTTCTTCTATGCTGTCAAATTTGTTGCCTTTATAACTGTTCATAATACTCTCTTATAATCCTTTGTATTTCTGTAGTATCTGTTGTATCTCTTTCATTTCTGATTTTATTTTGTGTTGTCTCTCATTTCTTTATGAATCTGGTTAAAGTTGTAAATAATTTCAAAGAACCAAGTCTTGGTCTTGATTTCTATATTGTCTTTTTGTTCTCTATTTTATTAATTTCTACTCTTACTTTTATTTTCCTTTTGTCTACTGACTTTTGGCTTTGCTTTTCTTCTTCTCATTCCTTCAGGTGGAAGCTTAGATTTTTGATTTGTGATTGTTCTTATTTTCTGAGGTGACCCTGTATTCTTTTAAATGTCCTCTTTTGATGAATCTTTTAGGTTTGCATTAATGTCTTTATTTCATTCATCTCTACATATTTTATTTCAGTTTTGACTTTCTAATTGATCTGGTAGTTGTTCATTAGCATGTTATTTATTCTCCACAACTTTGTGGTTTTTACCTTTTTATCCATTTGATATATACCTAGTTCCATACTGTGATAATCTAAAGTGATAGTTGATATGATTTTAATCTCTGTAAATTTATTGAGACTTGTTTACATTACAACATACAGTGTATTCTTGAGAATGTTCAATGAACACTTGAAAAAATTTTATATTTTAGTGTTTGGTGGTGAAATGTTCTGTAAATACTTATTAAGTCCATCTTACACATTTGAACTACTTTTTCATTTCCTGCTGGTGGGCTGTGTTCTTATTTGATTTACTTTGATTTCTTTGGTCTTTGCTGATGTCTGTAATTACTGAGGTATTTGCATTTGCTGTAAAGTGCAATGAAAGTACATTTGACTACCAATTCTCAGATCCCAGAGAGAAAGAATCCCAGAGAGAAAGAATATTGGCATTGCCCCAAACATAATCCACCTGTTCCTAGCACATTTGTGACAGTGGCTAGACCCCCAAAGGTAAATGCTGCCTCATTGTAAGCACTGTTCAGTTAATGTCTTTCTTACCCCTTTCTGCTAGACTGTTGTTCCTAATATATATTGTAGTTGCCCATTTATTTTTCAGGAGTTATGACTTTGTCCTACTGCAGTTCAATTCAGTTGTTAGTACATGGAAATGGTAACCCAAACTCCTTTGTTCTGCTTCCATATAGCTGGACCCTTGAATGATCTTTCTCTTTTTCTTTTTCACTCCTGGTTTATATGTATTTTTAGGTGGTAAACTACTGCACATTCAATTTCTTTTAGTCCACTTTCAATCTCACATTATAGAATCCTTGGCTCTTATTTTGTGTATTGCTTTTACTCCTCACTATCTATTGTTTTCTGATCTCCCATTTTTTATTCCTCCCTTATATCACTGTCATAAATGTTTGTAGGTGTGAGGAGAACTTTGTTACATATAATAACTCAGTGCCTCAGCTACCTATGTCTACCTATTTCTTAGGGCTTGTGTAGGATCCTTTACATCTTCCTAGGAGAAAAGTGGAGAAAAAAAGGCTGAAGATTAAACCATGCCTAGACACACATCACTTCTGCTCACAGTCATTCTGTGGCAGAACATGACCCAACTAACTAAAAGGAAGGCTGAGAAAGAGAGTCCCACTGTATTCCAAGAAAAAGAACAGTAGTCTGGTAAACACACCCAGTGGGTCACATTTGCTGCAATGTTTTCTAAATGCCAGCAGTATGAGGATAAAGTGCAATTTGATAAATGCTGTCATAAGATAAGCTAAGACTGCATAGCACATGGAGTCCATGGATTGCATATCCTTCAATGGACTTTCTACTAGTGTCATGCAGACTTGAATTCCCTAAGGGGAAAACTGGTATTTTAGTTGAAAAATAAGCATGAAATTAATAGAACCACAGTTT
This sequence comes from Galemys pyrenaicus, assembly GCA_019455555.1. NCBI lineage: Eukaryota > Metazoa > Chordata > Mammalia > Eulipotyphla > Talpidae > Galemys > Galemys pyrenaicus. The sequence goes on from JAGFMF010012279.1 coordinate 4,206,865, forward strand.
TGGTAAAACAGAGCATTGATATTCATGAAAATAGAGCACTTTGGAATTTCAGACCATTACAAGAAAAAAAAAAATACCTGAAGTATTAAGAAAAGCAGTTTACTGTGATTAGATACCATCAGTCAGAACAGGAGATAATGATCTGAAGCTATTTCATTATTAATAAATTCAGCTTCCATTTTCAAATGGGTTAGGGAAAGAAGAGGTACTATATCCCATACTTACACGAACATATTGCCTATAAGGTTAGAAGTAAATGTTTAGGGTTATAAATCTGAGAAAAATAAGCCATGTTCATATTAATTATAAGCTAAGCTTCCATAGATTCTTCTAATTAAATTGTATCAATGGTAATTATCTCCCCAAATCTTCTCAGTCATTAGTTCTAAAGGTCAAATCCTGGGGTTCCTACAGGCTGCTTGAATTTTGAGAAATTTGTTTTAAGAGCCAAATTCATTAAGTTCTATCCAAGACAAGAATAAAGCAAACTCTGTTTCCTTATTTCATATATCTCATTAACTTAAACAAGATTTTTTGCTTTTTTATTTACTTTTTGTGTTTTTTTCCCCATTATTTACCTGTCTTTATGTGAATTTCTCTTTGTTATTCTCAGAGTCTGTAATTCTGTGGTAGGGGCAGGACTCAGATTTCATCTGTTTTCCATACTGATAGAAGAAAGCATTAAACATGTTTGGAAAGACAATCAAAGCAGTTTCCTAGTAGAAGCAAATGGCCTTGTCCTCCAATTTATCTTTTCAATCTGATAAATTCCCTCAGTCTAAATACAGGGCAAAAAGAGTAAGGAAAACTTTCAACTTTATTCACCAACTTCTACCTCGGTTTGCTTACATGTAAAGGGAGAGGTGAGGAATACATCAGATTTGCTGATATTTTTTTGGATCGCACAATCCTGGAGATTGGAAAAGTAATGATTTGATGGAAATGTAAAAAAGTCAGATCCTACAGACAGTCATTCTCTTTGAGTGTTTTTTTTTTTTTTTCCCCTCCCGCAAGATTAGAGAAGGCAGACAAGAGGTCAGGATCTCATCCTCAGTGAATAAAGCCTGTTGACTTCATTTCCTGTAACTCTAATGCTTGCTAGAAGGAATTCCACTTTTTGCTAGTTGTCATAGTCTAAACTTTTATTTACTTTTTAAAAACACCATTAGGATGTCAAATTCTTAGCTTATATTGGAAATCAGGGAGAAGGGAAAGAGTAGATCATTCACATTTTAAAATAGCCTTCTCCTTGGCCTTGTTTAAGGTTGAGTTTGAAGCTTAACAGAAATAAAGTGTGTGACCTAGACTGTTTTGTGACAAGTAAAATCACACAAAAAATAAGTTGTTTAAAATTCTGGATTCCTAATATCATGTTATATTTGTAAATATAGCTTTAATTTTTAAACAAAATTTTCAAGGACTGACTTTCTAAGCACTGTTATAAAAGAAAATTTTCCTTAAGGCTGATGGTAACCCACTGGAAGTATACAGTATAGTCGTGTAATAGTGACCATTACAAAGAACTATATATAATCTTCATTAAAAACCCTACTTAAACAAAATTACAATTATAAATTTGTTTGGTTGCCATTTTTACAGGTTTTGTAAATGTCCTTTTCAATGTCAATCTACCACATATTTAAAGCATACTCCACCTAGCAAGTTCTCAAGTCCCTGGGAAAGTAGCTGGCACATTGTTTCAAGTGAAGTTAATGTAGCAGACTTCTTTGCTCACTATTGCGCCTTTACATTGTCATATCAGTTTCCATATGATAAATGTAAACTGATTTTAATCACTATAGTAAGATGGGCACATACTTCAAGAAACTTCAAGGAATTTATTATCAGAAACCATAAAATAAAAAAAATGTAGAATTTTCCACAGAGGATCATTTGTCTACTTGGCTCCTTTAATGGAAGATTGTATAAATTCTTAACCTTCAGATTTTAAGACTGGAGATTACTTACCTCTTTGGCAGTTAGGAATATATTAAAAACTATAGCAAATTAAGAATTTGGGAACTAGAAAAGATAGAGACCATAACATAGAAGGTCTGAGAAACAATTGATGCAAAATAATGTTATGATAAATGCATCATTTTCAGGAGTTTGGCCATGGAAAGAAAAGGTCGAGGCAACAGTAAGTAGACATAATGGGTTGTCTTAAATGGGGTATAGCAGATAATGGAGAAAAGTGATGTTTAAGCTTTTAGGGTAAATGCTAATAGAACAAAAGCAACTGAAGAAAAAATGATTTTAATTTTATACAAATGAATATACATGCAACAAAAAAGTTGCTACTTTTGATTTATAAGGTCCAAATTGCTAGAAATTGTTGACTAGTTGCTAGAATGTTCCTAATATTTGAAAATCATCAGCTCATCTATTCAGAAATAATACATAAGACAAACATCTTAGATAAGCACTTCCTTTACCATCTAAGACACTAAATGTAAAAATCCTCCTCTGTCATTTAGACAGGATGGAAAGAAAGCATTGTCTGAATTAAACAAACAAATGAGCCTATAATAATATAGTAATCTTTTGAAAACTGACACTGTTACTATTTCCATTGGCCCAGAGGAAGCCAGGAAGACAATGGGATCAATCTGTACATTTTTTTTCCTTCTTCCATGGGTACCCAAAAAGCAATCACCAGCAGACTGTAAAAGTCCCTTTGGTATAATATTTATGCTCATCTGAGATGCTCTGAGTGAAAATATACAAATGCTAATCCTTTGAAAAACAGTCATTCACCTTAACTAACATGACTGTTATTGCTGAGTGCCAGGTCACTGAATACAGAAAATTTAAAGCTGAAGATAAAAAAAGCCCTGCAACAACTTACCAGTACATCAATGCTTCTAAATTAATGCAAATGCCTGTATAATATTATAGCACACTCAACAGTATATAGATAAGTAAAATGGACTTTCTTTATTGACTTGCTCTTAAGTGTTATTTACATTAAGTTGATCATTTTGGTTCCATTTGCAAATGGTGTTTTATTCTAATTTCTAGTAGTTGAGAAACAGTCTTGGGAAAGAAAGTATATAAATCCTGTTATTAGTTTGAACATAACACTTGAACTGAGTTAGTGTTTTTCACTCATGAATCTCTTCTTGTGAAAGAAATGGCTTGCCTTTTGTGAGGTACAATTTTTAATGTCAAGTCTGTGAATTAATTGTGATGAAGTGGTGTAATATAAATAAATGTGAATCAGACATTCAGAAAAGTTCCAGAACAAATCACAGGGCAGTGGAGAGAAAGAAAAAGAGACAATTTTACAGGAAACTTTGAAGTTTTGAGAGTGTAGCTTATTGGCTAGTGTATTTATTTATTTATTTTTAATTTTTTTTCAATATAAATTTTTTTAAATTTACATATATTTGACATCAATTGTAATCCCCAATGTATTCCCCATCACTGTAACACCAGTGCCCCATTACCTCAGTCCCCCATGCTCCCATCTCCCCTCCACCCTTCCCCTCTTCCCTCCCCACCAAGTGTCCCCAGTTTGTCCTTGTCTTTTCATTTTTGGTTTTTGTTTCTTTGCTGTTGTTATTATTATCATTGTTGTTGTTGTTGTTATTCCTTTCCTATTCCATTGCTATTTTTCTTCTGCCTTCTGACTTACTTCGCTGAGCATAATCCCTTCCAGTTCGATCCATGTTCCTATGAATGCGTCTAGTTTTTCATTTTTGATTGCTGAATAGTATTCCATCGTGTATATGTACCACATCTTCCCAATCCACTCATCTGTTTTTGGGAATTTAGGTTGTTTCTAGGTCTTACCTATTGTAAAGAGTGCTGCTATAAACATAGGGGTGCAGGTATTCTTTTGAATCAGTGTTTTTGTGTCTTTTGGGT